>VZUI01049576.1:0-44583 GCA_013401135.1 Cettia cetti
AGGGTTCTTTCCCAGGCTTTCTTCTGGTAAACAGAAGAACAATGTTTTGTAAATATAAAAATGTTTACATTCTTTCTATGGGAGGGACTTTCTTCTGATCTCCCTCTAGGATGACCAATTGGTAGAAAGGTTTGCCTTTTGTACTACCAACCAAACTGGCCACTGACTTTCTGTATAAAAAAGGTGGTCATCTCACAATAAAGAGAGAACCCACAACACCTGCAAAGGAACCTGTCTCGTTTCCTTTGATGTCTCTTGCGACACTCTGGGGTGTAGTCACCCCTAAAAAGAATTACTGCCAGAAATCTGAGTCAAAGGACTTGTTTAAGCTCTCCTCTCCATTCATAACATCCATTGAACAGGTAATTCCAATTTTCAGTTTCTACATATGAAAGTAAACCACCTTCTTTATGTCAAAATGAACTACATTTATATGTCCACATTAGTAATTTCTACAAGCATTTGTACCAGAAAGCTTTAGGACATCATGACAGCCATTTGTGAACCTTCTCATTAAGTACTGGAATTGAGACATTTTTTTACTATATTCTTGAGATGTCCCACAGCTATGGTAGGGCTCAGAGAGGAACAACTTGCTGCAATCCTGCAGAGCAGTAAAAGGCCTTGTGTTATCCTTGCTGTCACAGACATAGTGAGACTTTGCAGGCTCAATTAAGGCAGGAGAATATGTGATGTAGAGCTCTGAGCCCTTGTGCAAGCAAAGTCTTCATGCAGTGCATCTCAAAGCTCTTTAACAAGACAGACACATTTTCAGAGGAGTTAAATGATTTTCCCAAAATTACTTAGGGACTGAAAGCCATTTGTAGAATTTTCTAAAATTCTTATGAGTATTGTTTAAGTTTAATTCAATAGGAAATAGCAGAATTCTTTGGACATAGATTTCAGTTGTACAATGCCAACAGCAGGTTGATTCCCTGTGTTGAAGAGGGAACTCTTTGGAGACTGTATGCCCAAGGCAGGTCAGGAATGGGCTGGATCTCACTGAAGCATTAATGATCCTTAGCAACAGCTTGGAAGTTGAAAATTAATAAAATCATCATACCCAGGAGTACAAACAAAGTTTGGAGAACAGTTGTGGTTAAATCTCTGAGGAATTAACATGCTATGGTAGTATGGTACACAACATTGACAAATCTATTGTCATTTGAAAATCTCTGCTGTTTCCTTATCAAAACCAGGATGGGTCCAGTTGAAAAGAGGCATTACCATTACCACTGGAATTGAAAACCACTGCCATTGAAATTACCATTGCTATTGAAAACAGGCATTAGCCGGTTGCTTGCAGTAACTCCCGTGTAGACATTCAACAGTTTGTTGTACCATCCCAAAATGTAAGCCTGCTATCCTGTCCATTTGTACTAAGCCCAGAAGGAAGCTGCTGGCACTGACACATTGAGCAATTCAATATTTACTTACTGCTCTGGAGTTTGCATAGGGCGGCTTGAGACGTAACTCCGGCATTCATCAGGGGCAGCTGAGGCCTGGCCTTTGTCAATGATGACACTTCCTGCCTCAGATCTACACACACAAGATAAATCATCAGCCAAAGGAAATGGATGGCCCATCTCATGGTCATCTCAGAGAAGTGGATATGGAAACCTCCAAAGTAGCTTTAGAGATGTACCCTCTCCTTAGCAAATTACTGTCTCTAAATACGTATTATTCCCAAAAGAGGCATCAGCTCTTAGCAGCAAAGCCAAGGTTTTCAGGACTTTTTCAACTTTCTTAATCCTTCTTCCCAACATTTTCATAAGACAAATTCCTCAAAGCACTAGAGGAAATTTCTTTTTGATAAAGAAGCATGTCAGTATTAGATACCTTCTGGGACTTGTTTTACATAACAGGGTTTACCTGTCAGAAAAATAAGTACACGTCCCAAAGGATGTGATGCATATTAAAAAGTACATCCACAGAGTGTTTTGGGAGTGATACTATGCTTCTTAGTGCTCTTAACCTTTTCTTATCCCAGTGTTTCCATGGCACCATTCTCTTATGCCTCTTATATGAGACTGCCAATGCTTTTCCCTGCAAATTTGTTGCATTCTCAGGTCATTAAATTTTAAAGGAGGCTGCTACCACAGCACAAGTCTGTACATCAAGAGCTGACTAGCTATAAAGGTAAAACAATCCCTTGGACTTCCTGTATTTGTGTTCAGCACAGATAGTCCTAGAGTCATATGCAAGTCAGTCATTTACCTTCTCCTCCCTGATACCCACCTTTTGCTCCCAGAAGGTTTTGGCTCTTGCTCTGCTTCCTCCGTCTTTTTTCCTGGTATTAACTTTTCAGCACTGTCCAAGAGGGCACTGAGTGCCACTCTCCGAAACACATTCCCATGAGCCTCCTTGATAAACTGGACCAGCTGTCGGATGTCACAGTACAAGCCCTGAGCAGCAAGACACCATGAAAAAGAACAAATTCAGTCTGCAGTTTCTAAAGAAGCAGTGAGAGTTATTGCTTTCTTGAGGTACTTCACCAGGCCATTACTTCTCCTCTGGCTGTTGTGTGATCTACTCTTCAGGTGTATGGTTTGTGGTTTTTGGCTGGAAACTCATAGTGCACTCAGAAGAAGCAGACAAGGAGGAGCATTATTATGGAACATGATCTGCAATGGGATACAGCAGATGGAGAGGTATCAGAGGCTAAAAGACCTGCGAAATGAGGGAGCTACAAAGATGACTTCAGGTTTGTTTTATACCATTCATCTAGACCACACACTTAAAAGGCACGAAATACCTCAAGATGTATGTGAGAGGATGTAGAGTACAAACAATTGCATGCTTTTTCAGAATTAGTGAGTGTATTTGGAATTTTTTTTCATTATTTTAGAGCTTCACATTATATGAAGAGAAAGGAACGACTCACTCATTCCCCAACCTACCTCCTACACTCAAGGCCCTTTTTAGTTCTGAACATTCATAAACATCTGTGATGTGCAAACCACCTTTATATCTGAGGGCAAGGGGATGGAGAAAACAGTTTTACAGGGCTTGATTTTTGATTTGTGAGCTTTCCTGAAAGACCTTGATTGTTCTAAAAATTCCCAGCAAGAAGCAAAGGAAAACAACAACAACAAAAAATCCAACAAGCTTATAATTGTACCTGTATCCTGATTAAGGCTTTTTTAAGAAGTAAGATATTGACCACAAGATTGACTTTAAAGAATGACAAAACAACATCAAATCTGCACACATGCTCTTACATGCTGTGTTCTCCATACAGGCACAATTAACAGCGTTACCCTTAGGGATAAGTTTCACCTTACTCACTAAAATAGGGTCTAGAAAGATACACAAATTATAAGAAAAATTTACACTTGGTGCTCCTAATCTAGGTTCAATAATGGGGTATGTTTTCCTGTATACCACCAAATAATCTCTCATGAGAAACATTCCAAAGGAGGAATATCCACAAAAACTAGAGTATTTGGACATAGGTAGACAACTCTGCTGGTTTAAGGTGTTAACGAGGTTTTCCTTCTCCTACTTCCTTTACCTCACAGAGCACTACTGCCCTCTTAGCTGGACTTCAGTGTCTCTACAGCTCTGCTGTAAGGATGGAATACAAGAATGTTTCTTGTTTGCTTCCATGAAAAATCCTAATTTCTGGTAATAAGGCAGGTGGCCTGAGACTAGCTGCTAGAGTACATCAATTTGGAAGAAGAGTGCTCATGTCATCCAGTCTACTGACTGCTCTGGGAAGACAGGATACACACAGCAAAAAGCAATACCTTCCTTCCCTCCATGTGTTCAATAAATTGAATGTCTGTCTAAACCCTGGGAAGATCTAACAAGCTGCTGTTCAGTAATTCACATAGTCAGGCACCAGTGGGCCATGTGGTTAACCAAGAGAACTGCTGTTCAATTTGGTGAAAGTTGATTCATGGCAGCTATGCTCTTAGAATCATAGAGTAACTGAGGTTGGAAATGACTGCCCAGATCCTTGAATCCAACCATTCACACAGCATTGTCAAGTCCACCAAAACACCATGTCCCTGGTTCCACACTTACATCTTTCAAATACCTTCAGAGATAGTGATTTCACCAGTTCCCTGAGCAGCCTGTTCCAAGACCTGACCTCCCATTTCAGTGAAGAAATTTTTCCTAATATCTAATGTAAACCTCCTCTGATGCATCTTGAGACCATTTCCTTTTGTCCTGTCACTTTTACCTGGGCCAAGAGACTGACCCACACCTTGCCACAACCTCCTGTCAGGAAGTTGTAGAGAGCAAGATCTCCCCTGAGCCTCCTTTTCTCCAGACTGAACAACTCCATTTCCTTCAGCTGCTCCTCATAAGATGTGCTCCAGACCCTTTCCCAGCCCCATTTCCCTTCTCTGCTGCAGCACCTCAGTGCCCTCCTTTAGTGAGTGGCCCAGAAGGGACCCCAGATGCTGAGATGCAGCTCCACTAGCGTCCAGTAAGGGAGACAACCACTGCCCTGGACCTGCTGGCCACTATTGCTGATACAAACCAGAATGCCATTGCTCTTCTTGTCCATTAATCCCTCCAGACTATGCTACTTACCCATTTGGAACAACACAGAAGCTGCTTGAACAGAGAAGAAATTTTCATTCAGACTGCACAACATTTTTCCTGTTTAAGTTCCCAGGTGCCAAGCCAGACGTGCACAAAGGACGCCACATTTATACAATTTTTCAGCTGTCACTGCATCACTTGCTACATGGATTTGGCTAAACTGAATGAATTATTCACTGTGAAGTCTCACTCCTGACACCCAAGTGAAAAAGTAACCTTGTTAACACAGTATCAAGTGCTCACCAGGTTTTCTGGGCTGTGGAGCTCATGTGTAGTGGATGCACAGCGAGTGATCAATGACTTGAACATGGCACTCACAATAATACCTTCTACGCTTTGGGCTGAAGACTTGTTGTCCACTGTGGTGAAGTTATTCCCAAATCCAGCCTTATCTGTAAAATTCAGGTATAAGCAAGCCATCTTGTAGGGAACAGTTTAAAAGAGAGGCTTAAAGACACATGTAAAGAGACTTTGATATATAAGACAAGGACATGTCCCCACCTAATATCCTATGCTCAGTTCTCACAATCCCACCCCATAAAAATATTTCAGAAGCATAGGGTAAAATAAATGACAAGTGAGAAAGCTTCCCAGAAATAGCTGCATTATGAAAAAAGATTGAAAATATCAGGACAATTCTAGCTTTGTTTAATCCACATCACTCATTTAGAGAAGTGCAGAATAAGGCTTAAAATTTGAACAATAACTCCAGCTTTTCTAGTTACTATTCTAAGGGATAAGAGATGTTTGATTAAGCAGCAAAGTGACAACACCCATGAAATGAAAATCTTCTGAACTGTGGCAATGCTTTTCTTGAAAGGTGCCCAAGGACACCAAGCTCTCAGAAAGACTCAAAAAGAATTTACATGAATTTCAAAAAACACCCCAGTTTCCTCAGATGATAGAAAAGACTTTCAAAAGCCATGCTTCAAAGAATAAGTCAATAATTGATGAATACTTAGGGAAACGTCATATGGGAATCTTCTTTATGAAAGCTGGCTATATAAAATTCTCTGATGCTTTCTCTGAAATTCCTGGCATCAAGCACAGGCTAATTAATTAGTCAGACTCCCCAAGTGTTTCAGAGGACCCATTCCTACTCTGTAAACAGTCACTCTTAACTGCTGTTTCATGCAGTGACCAAGCATAAATGTTTGATTGTTCTAATATAGCTCATATTAGAACATCATTTTCCTAACTTAAAAAAAATCCTCAAACCCCCTTATATACACACATGCATGCACATTTGTAACTGCAGGCATATGCATCTGTGTGTCCATATTCTCGTTCATTCAAAACTGTTCTTGCTGCTTCCTGCCTCATCTGAGGCACCACAGAGGGTTTTAAAGCTCAATTTATTTCCATTCAGAATAAATCGTGTATTAAACATTTCACCTGGTGCCTTGGTGTGTCAGGAAGCAGAAAACTTCCTGCCTGAGGCATCATTTAATGAAAACCTCTTCTGTGAAGAGCCATGAGCAAGAAGTAGGATGAATCAAAAGGAGCTCTTCAATTTCAGGTGCACTGTGTGCTACAAGATCTCCAGGCAAGATCACTGTGTGGTCAGATCCAAAGTGGTCCAACTCCCTTGACCCCCACTGGCTAAGGATAGAGTTCATATATTCTGAGAACAGCAAATCACACTTTGTAGTTTGTAAAGGACAAGAATGTGGATTCTTTCTGATGGCAGAGTTTAAGAACACAGAAATGACAGTTTCTGGTTCCAGGTATACTTACTATCAGTGACTGGCTCCATGCAGAATCCCAGTAAGGCATGCAGGAAATCCACCACGTTATTGAGAGAATCCTTGTTCACATAATCTCTCACGGTCTGCCGGAATTGCATCTTATCCAGTTTGTACAGTTTGGTGAGGCAGTTCTGGGCCTGCAAGAGTGCCCATCAAATCATATCACATCAAAGAATGTGTTCAAGTTTTGCTAGCAACAGCAAGGTAATTTTGCACTTAGCCAGTTCTCTGCTGTCTCTGAATGGTCCCATGGCAAGACAGGCTCACCTCTGCAGCCAACAAGAACTTCAGCACAAAAGAGAGTGCACCAGTATAGGGCCACTGTTTGAGGTGGTGATAAAGCCACTCCGAGCTGTATCTCAAGTCCTCTTTTTCTGTCCAACCCCAAAATAAAATCTCACTGGATGTAAATGAAATGGGAATGTACCACCTCTGTTAATGCTCAGTGCCTTGGTGGAACAGGTTCTTAGCCTTAGGGATCTGATTTTCACCCTCCAGCTCAGACCCAACCTACTGAAAGCACTTATACCCAATGACCAATTTACATCACACAAAGCACTAACTTTTTACTTAAAAGCTATTAATTGTCTACTTCTTATCACAAAACTATCCATCCTACTGGGACCCCCACGCAGCCTGGAGTTAAAAGAATCTAAAACACCATCTCTATAGGAAATATGAACTCTCATATTAGCTACAATAGGGTGCTTAACTTTCCAGTAAACTCAGACACGATTGTCCACGCAGTCAACACAAATGGTGCATGCAAAGAAGTTTGGCCAGACAAACACACAGAAAATGCAGCAGACTTAACACACACAGGAAAATACTTCCCTCAATTCAATGGGCCTGATAAGAACCTTGGTTCCAAGAGACATATTCATTTATACTTAATGTTATGCATAGGTCTAAATGTTTTACTGGCTCAGCTCCAACAGGAAAGCCTAACTGACATTGTGATGAGTATGGTACCTGTTCAACCAGTGCTCTGTGCAGAACCTTTCTACTGTTACCACTGAGACTCTCTCCCATCTTGCTCAGTTGTGTCCACTCCTGCAGCACCTGGAAATCTAGCTACCCCAAGAACACTGCAAGGACACAGAGCAGCCAATCCATCTCTGAGAAATCAACCTCAGAGCACAGAATCTAATTATAGCTCTGTTGGCATGGCTCAAGCTAACCAAAGCCATGGAGAAGAATCTGGTCCACACGCATCCCATGGGATTAGTAAACTCCCATTATAGGAATGAAAAATGCTCCCTTTCTGCAAGCACACAAGGTGAGGATGAGGCACGCACTGAGAAGGCCTTTGAAAGGCTCCCATTTAACAGGGAGTTGGATCTCAAGGAGACAAATTTTTCTGGATTAAATCTGATGTCTGGGATACATTCTGGGCACTTTCCAATGTCTTAACTGGGGCAGAACCAAAAAATGTTAGGAATCAACAGTGATGACCCACCATATCTTTCAAAAGGGCACAAGTGGGTCTTTTACTTCCTTGCAGAACAATAGAACAAGTATAGTGCAAATACAGTTCACTCCAACTTTCAGGAGCTGATGGAGCAGCCCAGCAGCAATAGTCATAACCACCATTAGGAAAGGTAGACATACTTACACCTTAGACTTCTGGATTTACATAGGCAGCCCAAGGTAGCTGCACCTCTTGTAAAGAGCTTACTCTTTTGGGGTACTCTCCTGTGAAAAATTCCTAACACCAGCTCACACATGGAATTTGCTCCCATGTATTGTCCCAACCCATCCTCTGGGGTGGTCAGAAGCACCCTGGGCCCCAGGTGTGCTCTTAGAAAGCCCCAGGGACTGGAAGGCAACACTGAAAATCTGCTCCGGCTGGGCTGCAACACAGCCTGTGAGCTGGGGCAAAAAGCAACACACGTACTGTCAAAACAGGGAAAGCTACAGAGGGGGCAGGCAGCATCTCAGCAGCTGATGTCAAAAGTACAAGGGGGTACACTTTAATGAGCTTTAATTCTCTTACATTCTCCCGGAATACCTGGAGTCTCAGGCGGTCTCCAGAGAGCCCTCGGTGTCCTTCTCCACAACCATAGGCACAGCCCAAGGACTTCACAATTTTGATCAGCATTGTGAGGGCCAGCCTATGGGTGCTGACAGATGGGCCTTCATCCTGAGGGTCACAGAGGGAAAGGCACTGTGTAACCCTGGCACGACCGCTGGCATTTTGTTAGAGTTTTACTTTTGACAAACTGCTTTCCATTTCTCATCTCAGACACTTCACTACTGAGTTGTTATTCTTGAAGTGTTCACTCCAATATTTTTCAAGTTTAGAGACCAGCCCCCTTCCTTTACAGCTCCCATCAAAAAGCGATGCTAAAAATGTGAAGTCCCTACATGCTGCTATGAATACCATTCAGAACTTACTTCAAAAAATTAACCCTGACAAACAGAGAGGTGGCTTGGCTGAGTAGAAAACCAAGCATCTTTTTAAAATGTCTTAGACATTATACTACTATAAGTTGCAATTTCAGATGTCACAGCAATATAGCATCTCTTTTCCAATTTGCATAGCAATACTGAAAAATTTATGACTTCTAGTTATCAAATAAAAGAAACTGTGCTCACACACTGGGTTCCATTTTTCCCTTACAAGTTATGAATAATAAGCCTGAAAAAAAAATCATTGTGATTGAGGGCTTCAAACACTTTGACAAGATATTGGAAATGTCCATGCCAGGCTCACAAACTCCATTTTTGGCAGCTGCTTCTCTGGAGTAGTTACAGTGCTTGAATTGCTAATCATGTTTTCTTGGGGGACCCCCAAGTGAGAACCAGAGCAAAACAGAAGGGCAGTTGCATACACATGCTTACTCAATCCCAACAGACATTACAGTACATTTGGAATTGTATAAAGAGAGAAGCACGACAAACCTTTTCTTGTTTTTTATCATTCTTCTCATATGGCCCTCCTCCTCCACCACCTCCATCACCTCCACCTCCTCCACCTCCACTTCCTCCACCACCTCCTTCTTCTTCTCCATCTCCAGCTCCACTAATTGGAGGTGGCCCAAACCCACAAGCTGAACCAGAAGCAGCCCCTTTAAGCTGGAAGGATCCTTCACTTGGTCTCTTTTCAGGGGCCTCATTTTCTTTGTTCTCACTCTTCCTTCGAACTTTCTCCACACAGGGCACCACACCAAGCTGCAGTAAACATTCCACAATGTTCAGTGCCACATCACAAATCCGGGAACTGATGTCGTGGTTCAGAACCAAGTAAACAGCCTTCAGGACCACCTGAGAGATTCAAACATCGTATTTAAAGCCAGAATTACTTTCTCTCCTGGTAATATTTAGTGCCTGGAAATTCTAGATTCCAGAGACTCATTACAGTGGGCACAGTACAAACTCTGAACAAATAATACACAACCTTCAATACCAAAAGCCTACAGTCTAGATGTCAGACAAGAAACCACAGGCTGGGCACAGTCAGGCTGAAAAGGATATAAGATAACATGTGTGAGCCTGAGAACACTGCTCCAGTGCACCAAGAGCTGGCAAATCATTAAGGGGAAAGCAGAAAAAGTGAGGTTTAAGGTGCTAGAAGAAAGGTGCTACCCAATCTTATACTATTTTATAGGGAATTTGGTGCATGCCCCAGAAACACAGCCATTATGAAATACCACTTAAGATTTGATGTGTGCATTCCACATGCACATGCGCTCCTTGCAAGGAGTAACAGGAGTTGCAGTTTCTCAGAGGAGACTTTTAGGATATGCACAAATGTATCTGACTGACCTTTATATACTGCTGAGAGAAGTCATATAAAGAGGTGGAGGAAAAGCCCATCAAACCCCTGATCTCAATGGTACAGCTATATTGACAGAAGAGGGACCTGGCTTTCCTCGTTCCTTGCCATTTACCGAGAGATCCAGCATGCCATTCTTGTGGACAAAGCTGTTGGTTCCATCAATGTGATCCGTGTCCTCCAAGCAACTGTAATTGATGCAGGAGTCTGTCAGGCTCCGTGGGAGGTTGGCACATGCAAGTGGCTCATGGGGCATCTCAGGGATGGGCACCTGGTTGCAAAGCTTCCTCATGTGCTCGCTGAAGAAATCGGCATACCCCACATTGAACGAGGCCAGGGTAGTGTTGAAGGTTGCCACAGTGATGGTGGAGATCTGGGACCGCACTGCAGGGAGGAAAACAGCTACCTGTAAATTTCTACCTTGGTAGTTATGGAATGGAAGATTGAGGCTGAGCTTGTCTAAAGAGAGCAGCTCTTAAAGTGGTTTGTAATGTCCTAATTCCTATTATGCATACAGGGATCAAAGGTAAACTCCTTTTTTCTTTTAAGACAGTGTAAATTAGAACAACCCTAAGCTTGTTTGAGCAGTTCAATTCTCTGGCAGTTTAAGCTGATCTCAGTTAAATGGGCAGTCAGGTAGTCCAGGCAACTCAGACATTCTAAATGTATTCCAAAAGGATTTTTTTCTCCCTGCATTAATCCAGTTCCTCATCTTAAAAGCAGCAGTGCCCTTGCAAAGTGACTCTGCAGCTGAAAGCGAGGGGTGAAGGTAGTGGAACTGCCTTGAAATAGCTTTCCAAGTCGCATCAATTTGGAAAATTTCATCGCACCAGCTGGAAAAAATAGTACCTGTGACAATCTAAACCATCTCCAAAATGCATAGCTGTCTGATGAGAAAGGTACTGCAGTCTTAGGCTTACAGTGTTCAGAGACAGGAACTTTCAATTGCTCAGGTTAGCAAGCTCGCTACAAGTGCAAATTTTTATCAAGGACGCCTCATGATTTTAAAACTCATGCCAATTTCCAGGCAAGTGTTAGCAATTTCCCACACCTAGTGCTTTGTAAGTAGGTTTCTATACCCTCTAGTCTAGAAAGACACCAAGTGACCCAGAGGGTTGTTTAGACCACCATCTGCCAGACAGTATGGCAACAGGGCTAGAGAACAACAAAGAACCTCCTCCTATGGCTATTAAATATATTCTAATTAATAAACTAATTATATCTAATGCATTTAATAAGCAATGACTCAGCAATGGACTGGTTAAATTATGCAAACAGCAACTAGCCAGAGCAGCAATCACGTTTCCTGACAGCTTGTGCAGTCCTGCTAGCACTGAACTGGCACTATTAATTAGGAGAAATATTCTAAGACCAACAGCAGTTGGCCACAGCAGAACTAGGCCACAATTTGGGCAATGATCAGGGCAGGAACTAGCTGCTTGTATGAGAGAATTTCTTTCTGGCAAGTGTGACTTTTTAATAGCATTCACTGAAATTTGTATTGTGAAGGTAACAATAATGATTGCATTAGGATTATTTTCTTCCTTAGCTACCAAATTTGATGATTATCCAAGGGCAGATTTTTTTTCCACTGATTTTTTGCTTAGTTTGTTTTGAAATGGCTAACAAAAACCCACATCCAAATCTGACACAGAAACATACAGTTGGAAAAGACCTCTCAGATCATCAAGACAGATCATTTCCCTCTTCAAATCCAGTTCAAAACTCTTTCAGTGAGCCTTGATAACTCCTATGCAAAGAAAAGTTTGCCCTTTTCCCACATTGGGTCAAGAGGAACCTGTCTGTCACCAACAGGCCTGATGTAATGTAAACCAACCCATGATCAAAACCCCCAAATTCTGCCAGTGTCATCAGGTGCAGAGCCAGGTGTTGATCTTCTGGCTCTTCCTGGCTTCCCTCATCATTTCCTACAACCGGAAGGCTACAGGAGAACACTGTTTTTGCCCCTCTTACCTTAACCAGTCATCCAAAACCCCTGAAGTCTCTCTCAATTACCCTGGGACTTCTTGTAATTTCATTGCTACCTATCAGAAAAATCAATAATGGATAACTGAAAGCTTTCTCTTTGCATCTTTAAGCTGGGCCCCAGGGAGGCAGTAGAATTCGCTAAGTAATGGGTCAGGTCTCCAGACTGGTCTTTCTGTCCCTTAAGAAGGAAGTCTCCTATGACAATGGGTTTTCTTTACAGAAGCAGTTTTGACACAGGGCATGGGAAAACTTAATATCTGCCACACCTCCACAGTGGATGAACCAATACCTTAAGTTTCAGCTTTCATGTTTTTAAGGTTCTATGCTGCCTAGGGGTGTAGTTCTGAGCCTCATATTAAGTGTCTTCACAGAGCAGGAAGACAAAACAAATCCTTTTCCTGATGAAAACCAAGGACAATGGGTACAAGTTTTCAGGCCCGAAAGCACAAACAACGGTGGGCTGAAGGGAGAAAACAAGAAGGGTGGGACTTCAGAACCTGAAGCTGTAATTGGACAATTAAACCCCAATATGCAAATAGACCAAAACTTATAAAAATGTAAGATCTTGTGATTAGTCATTCTTTTTGTGACCATTTTGGGTCCACCTTGGGTGTAGCCCTGGCCAGGCTCTTGTCCTGACCAAGGTGTATCCTAAAGGCCTTTTAATAAATATCTACTTTATTCTCTTAGCTCTGTCTAGTCTCTGTTCCAGGTCAGCCTTCCCAAAGCATCAGAACCAGGTCCTTGTTCATCTCCACTCCTAGAGTCCCACACCTGTCATGCACCCAGGAAGGCGGGGCAGTCACAGACCAGATGTGCCCAGATGTGCCCACTGCACCAGGCAGGCACTTGTGCCATTGCCCTATCCCTTATGTCCCTAATGTTCAGCCCAGACAGAGATAAGAAAAGGATTCCTCTCTATCATGAGTCCCATCTATTGTCTCTGCCATTGCAGTCACACTGGTATTGCCATTTCTCCAGAGGCCTCAGGGAGACTCAGTAAATTTCAAGCCAGACCTCCAACCAGAATGAAGAGAATTAAATAAAAAACCTTGTGATTTCCAGCAAAATCCAACAGCTGTTTACTGTACAGAGGCATAAAATACCACAAAATTCCCCATGAAACCATTAAAGATAGCAATACCAAGTCTCTGTTCACACTTCTGAGTTGTGTTGTGGTAAGCCAAGAAAACCCCAAACCGTGCCTTCTCCCTGCTGAGGGCCACCGATTGTTTTAACAACCTGTCAGATAAAGATGAATGGTTTGAAACATTTTTCTTCATAGTACAAAAACCCCCTCAAGAGATATGGATACAAAACAGGAAAAATCAGTTAGTCACATACTCACACATAGAAACAGTAACATTTTTTGGGTTGATATTTCAGTGGAACGTCTGTCCCGATGTGTTAGATTTACCTTCTTTGACTGTGTTGTCCCCGTGGCTGTTCGAGGGGTCTGGCAGTTCAGAGACCAGCGTGTGGTGGGAGTGCGAGTGCCGGGCGCTCAGACCCTCCATCTCGGTGGCAGTGTCAGAGCTCCCTCTCCTGGTAAACTTTCCTAGAGCGACGACAAGAAATGGGTATCTTCTTTAGTTCCCCCGAAGGGTGGCTGGAGACAGCAGGCTGAGGTTAAAAACTAAAGGATTGGAGACTGTAAAAACCAACTTTTCATCGCACTCTGGAGCAGAACCAAACATGATGGTGGGATCCCTCACGTGGGTTCACTGACACAGGGACCAAATGGTCCAAACTCTCTGCAAGGCTCTTCCCCTTTAGCACATACTGATTCAGCTGACACCCACATGATCCCTTAAGTCTTTACTGTTGTTAGATGTTATTGTTATTAGATATTTATCTATTGTTAGTTTTTTACTATTGTTAGATACTTACCTGTTACTGAATACCTATTATTAGCAGATATTTAGAATAGAGACTCGACAAGGAAAAGGCCTTGTCAAGCCTCTAGGAGTGGGAAATGATGCTTTAAGTTTTAACTTTCATGTTTTGCAGATTCTGTGCTGCCTAGGGGTGCAGTTCTGAGCCTCACATTCAGTGTCACTCAGCTCACTTCACAGAGTAGGTAGACAAAACAAATCCTCTTCCTGATGAAAACCAAGGACAACAAGTACAAGTTTCAGGCCCAAAAGCATAAAAAACAGTGGGCTGAAGAGAGAGGAAAAAAAGGATGGGACTTCACAACCTGAAGCTGTAATTGGACATTAAACCCCACTATGCAAATGGCCCCAAACTTATAGAAGTGTGAGACCTTGTGACCAGTCGTCCATTTTGTGACCATCTAGGGTGTAGCCCTGGCCAGGCTCTTGTCCTGCCCAAGGTGTACCCTTAAAGGCCCTTTAATAAATATCTGCTTTATTCTCTAGCTCTGTTCAGTCTGTCCCAGGTCAGCCTTCCCAAGGCATCATGCATTCTTAACCACCAGCACCTTCAAGAAAATAAGACTGGTCAGCACTGTATGACTCCACCCTTTGGGGCATATTATAGAAATTAAAATTTCTTCTCCTCTTGCTCCCAAAGATAACTACATTAGCATGAGGAGTGCTAAGGCAAGGGAAATTCTTCAAGAATACAGAAAAATACTGCTGACTGAACATACAGTATTGAAGTAGCAAATTTTTAGGTTCAAAGGCTATCTGCAATATCAAGACAGTATAAGTCTCACTGAGAAAATATCCTATTTATATTGTATGCAATATGCACTCCAGGAAAACTGTGAATAGAACCTCTTGACATACTAATGACATTGCTAATGATACTAATGACACTGCTGCTAATAATTGTCATACTAATGATACTGCTGCCTTTCCAAATATTTCTCTTTTAAAGAAGGGAATGCAATCATTCTTTGAATCTGTCTGAAGCTGCACTTGTGCAACACTTGCTCCCACACAGGGAAGTGTATTCAAGTGGAACCGAGATCACTACAGGTTTCCACAGTAGCTATTATTCCAGTAAAGATGGTAGTTTTCAGAGAAAAAGTGAACTGAGGCATATCATTCAAGGTCAGATGTGAGCAGCTCCCAAGAGCTGTGGAACGCTGCAAACAGAACCAAGGACATAGGGTGACAAAGGGGCAGGATGAAGAAACAGTCCCTGTTGTTCCCTGAATGTTCACAACAAGAATGACACAGAACCTGGGGCAGAGCCAGCAACATCTCACCTAATATGGTGGTTTGCCACCCTCCTCTCTCGATGCCACGCCGGTCCTCTCCGATCCCAGAGAAGCTGCCGAAGGAGAAAGTGCTGCGAGTGGGGGAGACGTCCAAGTGATCCTCGTGGAGGAGGAAGGGCACGCCCATCCGCCGCTGCCGCTTCTTCCCGGTGTGGTGGAACGGGATCGACCCTTTGCGCTCACGCTCCCTGTCCTCTTTGCGGCTCTTAAACTGCAGGAAGAGGAGCAGACACAGGAGCAGTTATGAAGCTCTGAAGCTCTGAAAACAACCACTTAAGGGAAAAAGATAACACAGCTATATTTCCCAAGTGTAATTTCCCACTCTGAGCATTTTTTCTTGGTCACTTGGCATGGCAGAATCTAACTGCATGCTGGGATCCTGTGAGTGTTTGAAGGATTTCAGTCTTGCCCGAGGCTGGGATGGATGACCTTGGATGATTTATGACATTCTTTGACCTTGAGCATAGAATGGATGTTGGAAACCCAGAGCTAAGACAAGGTAAAACAATCAGAAGAACTCACTGAATTAGCTGGAACTACAGTGAGCACTGGCACTTGAAATTCAGCAGTGCTTGAGTAGCCTCCTCGCATGCAGTTTCATCAGGAAAATTATTTAAATAAAGACATTAGTATTATGTTCAGGATGTGCATATAAAAACCCAATGAATTAACATACAGGATCAATTCCAATGAAAAGGGGTGATAATGTCACATATGGCATGCATATATATTCCAAGCAGACCTTCAGCAGCTACTTAGACACTGAGGTGATGAATCATAGGTAAATTGAAGTGCAGTTTTCTTTTACTCACCTTTTTGAAGATGTTCATCCCCAGGTCTGTGGAGAGATCTGGAACTGCTGGTCTACGCAAGTTGGTCAGTGAAACCTTGGAAAATGCCTCTGTGCTTAGTGATTTTTCTTCCTCATTACATTTTATTGTCAGATCCTGCAGCTCCCAAAAGAAGGCAAGCACAAGAAGAAATAGAGGATTATCAGCTTTAACAATGGAGCCACTTCCTAGAACTGTCATAGGAGTACTGTAGAGGAAAAAGACCTCCAATTCATTACACAAAAAAGTTTACACATTTAAAGAAAATTAAATGAACAAATAAAATTTAGAAACTTCCAGAATTATTTACTTTGTCTAACCTTTCAGTCACCAATGGAAAAAGGTACAGCACACCATGGAAAGCCTCAGACATTGCTGTCAGCCTGGTCTGGTGGCATGGGAGAACGTTTGATTCTGATCCCAGGTATGACTCTAAGTAACTTATGATATCTTTGAGGTCTTGGTTTATGCTGATGAGCAATCATAATGGCTACCTTTTGCAAAGCATTTCATTTAAGATCTATGCCCTTAATAACATACACATTTAAATACATACTTTGGAACTAAACTGCAATAAGCAGCGCTGTCCCTTCAAGAAACTTAGTTTTCAGAAAATTTATTTAATCACCAAAGAAATCTAAGACTTCTAAACCAGTAAACATCCTCTGCTTGTAATAACAGGGCTCCCCATCCATCATTGTTCATATGAAAGTTCCCCCCTTACTACACCACAGAACATCCCACAACAGCAAAAACCATGAGGCTCATTCACTCCAGCTTCAGTAGAGCTCACTCAACTCACCTCTGCATCAAACAACACATGCTCTACCTGCCTGCTGCAAAGAAGGAAACTGGCACAAACTCAGCTTCCAGCCATCTGCTCTCAATAAAGACCTAATGCCAATCGTCCATGAGATGTT
Organism: Cettia cetti; assembly: GCA_013401135.1. Lineage (NCBI taxonomy): Eukaryota > Metazoa > Chordata > Aves > Passeriformes > Sylviidae > Cettia > Cettia cetti. Next base: position 17,013 of record VZUI01049576.1, read on the forward strand.
TGTGCAGCTCACCTGACCAAATTCCCTCAGGGTAATTTTTTTCTGCCTAAATATCAGCTTGTTTCCAATGGAGTGCTCTTTTTCTTTTCTGTCCCACCAGAAATACTCTGCTGAAAAAGTGGGTCATGTTAAAACACCTTTCTGCTTTCAAAGCAGATAGCCATGTCAGGGATAGATGAAGTGACCGCTATGACAGGTTTAGATTCAGCCTTGCCAAACTGCAAATTACAGAGCCAGCCAGCTTCTGCAGTACAGAAATGTGCAGTTTTATGCACAAAAAGGTCCAGCAGAAGCCAGTGACACTCTTTGCAGCTGAAGTCTAACAGCAGTTACAGGATTTGGAGTACCAAATATTGGGGATTATACACCTTTCAGAGACTCTTCAGACTAATCAAAGACTACTCTTGAATCCTCCCTCTTAACTTTATCAGCACAAGAATGCAGGAGGCACACAGCAGCAAGGCTCCTCTTCACTGTTTGTAGTACAGGTATGCTTATCTATCACTTTGCAGAGGAGTCACATATATAATCCAATACACAGTGGATCAGGAATCAACCCTAGCTGCTCTCAACAGTGAGGCCAGCAAGTACTCCATAGAGCTTTTGTCTTGGCTTTTAGAGCTCTCTGGCCTCTTCTGGTGATAAAACACTGTATGAATTTATTTTGGATAAAGTGTCTTTGTCCATTGGTTACTAAATCAGTGTTTTAGTGGGTGGTTTATGATCACCAAAAGACAGAGTAGGGCCTACTGAGACAGAAGCCGTGCAAACACACATGCTTTGAAATCTTTGAAACCTTATCAAGCAAACAACACCAGAGAAGCAAATTACAGAATTACTTTAAATCTACAGTGTGGTAAACAATACATTTCAATGAATCAATCCTGTTGAAGAGTGATTAAAAACATGGCTATTCTGTGCAGTAGACTACATTGCAATTATGATAAGCTTAAGATTGACAAGACAGCAAAGTAGTTTGGTTCTGGGGGCTGCTCTTCTAGATTTTGTTGTTTTTATGGTCTTCCTTCTGTATGACTGTATGTGTCCCAGCTCATTAGTACTTCTCTCAGCTCTCAGGATATCACACTTGAGACTCTTGACTTTCCATCAGCATTGCAATGAGCACTACAGCTGCATTTGTGCGATGATTTATTTTTGTCTCTTTTCCCTGTAAAGGAAGTTCAAGACTGCAGCAGCTTGTGAAGGTCTGAAGGTTCCATATCCTACACCTCCCCTAACAGTGAATTCACTGCATACAAGTGCCATACAGGTTTCCTTTATGTCATGTTGCCCAGTCTGAAACATGTTTACACCAAAGCCACTTTTCAGAGGCAGACAGCATTCATTTTACTCACACTCCATCCATCCCCCTGTTCCCACACAATAAGGAGTGCCAGAATGCTGCACTGAAGTTTTTCTGACTTTGTTCTTCAGCTTACTAGGAAATACATGGAGGATATTCCTCATGCCCTCTCAATCCCCACTGCTTCAGCCCAAGCTTATATCTGAGACATGATATTACACACACAAACCCAACAGAAGTGTGAGGGGTTTGCTGAGGTTCAGGGAGGTGCAGGATCATCAGTTTACTGGTTATCCTGATAAACTGCAGAACAATAGAAACAATGTTGATTGGACACAAAAATCTACTGCTCCTTGATTTGATTTGCAGGCAGATGTGTTTTTCTTTACTCAGTTTTTGCCTGCCAGCTTATATCTATCCTGCTGAAATAGAGTGCCAATGTTTTTGAGAAGTTATTGATCAACCTTTGAGTAGAAACAATGGTGCTGTGTCAGAAATTTCAGATCTAGACCGAAAAAAACAAGCTTTAAGCATAACCCTGTGTCAGACAAGCTTGTGAAGGCTCAGCACACAACCCCTTGTGTTAACAGACAAATCCCAGCCTTTGGGAGGTGGCATTCTCTGCTCTGAACTAGCAGAGAGCCTTGTCCAATCAGACTTAATGTAAGAATAGTAGTAAAGTTCCTACAGCTGGCTGGGATGAACCAGAGCACAGCTGCTTCTGTGTGTTGCACAGGTTTCAGTCCTCAAAGTTGTAAAGAAAAGGGGGCATGAGTTGAAAGTTTTGCTGCCTGGAAGACCACTTCACTTCCTCCATCACAGCTGTTCTGCTTAACTGTCTTGGGTTATGGAACCAAAAAAAGTGTATTCTATTTCATCTGTTGAAAGCAGTTGGGGAAATGTGGGGGTTTTTTTATTTCTTTATCTCTTGTAACTGCGGGGGGAGGGGGGTGGAGGCTTTCTGATAATGGCCCAGCTGTTAAAACCAGGTGGGGCAGTGTTCCTTATCTCTTTCATCTTCCCCCCCCCCACGGGGATATTGGCTGATAATGACCCATTAAGGCTCCCCAAGCACATGACACATTCCATCATCCCAGTGTGAGATGCTCCACCCAGTGTTGGGGGGAGCCCAGACTTCCTACCTGGATAAAAGGGAGCCTGAAACCCCCAGAGAGTCAGTCCTACACTGGATTCCTCAGAGGAAGACTGGACCTATCTCTCTATCACTGGACTTTTCTACAGGATCATCTCTGCTCCATAGAACCACATCTGTTACTCCAGAAGGATTCATCTGGACTGCTTCTAAAACCCTGACCAACAGGGTGCCAGGTCAGGTTAGTTTCTTTCCTGTTTGTTTTATTTGCTTGTCTTTCTGTACTACTACACTTGTTTATTTTAATATTCCAGGTAAAGAACTGCTATTCCTATTCCCACATCTTTGCCTGAAAGCCCTTAATTGCAAAATTATAGTAATTTGGAGGGAAGGGGGATTATGTTCTCTATTCCAGGGAAAACTCCAGTTTTTCCCTGGCAGAAACCTGTCTCTAAACCAAGACATTAACAAACTGGAACCCTGGAACAGGATTCTATTTTGAGGAAGTGGCAAAAATACACTGGACTGACGCAGAGGTTACCAAAAGCAATCAAACTCAGCCTTGGAGAGAAGTATGCCCTGGACAGACTCCTCACATTAACAGCTACAATGTACCCAGTGGAATTGCCAAATGGACTTAACAGGAAAGTATTAGAGAAGAGAAATGGAGTCTACTGCAAAGCAGTTTTCTGCAAGCAAAATAGCCTAGAAAAGCAAGAAATAGCCAAGTGTATGAACAAAGCATTTTACAGCAAAAAGAGAAGAAGCAGGGCAACACTGGGGCAGCCAGCACCCAGGGAAGATAATCTTATTCATACTCCCTCTGTAAACCACTGACTGCACTCCCTGTTGCACTGGGAGCTAAATTTGCTAATATGCAAAACAAGCAGGTTGTTATGAGCAAGAGCAAAGGGACACTACATGCATGGAAACAGTGAATATACTTCAATTTTCCTTCCAGGAGATGATATTAAGAAGGGTTTGTGTACACAGACAGCAATTCTATAAAATCTCCATGCACAGGTGGATTAAGATTGAATAGTAATTCTTATCATCTGGCCTTAATGGAGCTATCAAGCTTTTACAGGGATGAAGTATGTTATAGAAATGACACTAAAGTATAATACAATTTGAACAATACTGCTACTGCTGAGGCCTTAGAACCACAAGTAACCATCAGCTCTCATAATAATGACAAGAATGTCTATAAAGACCTGAGATCTAAAACTAACAGTAGCAATATTTACATCATTTATGCTTGTCTTCTAGATTTTTAGCATCTGGGGTCTACTGAAGAAAAGATATTTCACCTTCCTTCCGGTCAAAATCAGTCAGAGCTCTGAAAGCATCAATTTTAGGAAAAACGCCAAGAATTCTAAGATTTCCAACTCAAAGAAAGACATTTGATAGCAAAATGAACAGATCTTTTATTTGAATGTTTCATAAAATCTGATGGCAAAAACAGCATCTCTGCTAAATTTTGTCAGGCAGTTCCATTGACTATAAGTAAATCAGCTGCTAAAAGCCTACATGACAGGAAAAGAGGGCACAACCTAAAAGAAGCACAAATCCACAAGGAGATTAACTGAAACTACAACAACATTCCCTTTTTATCCCTGGGACAGGTGAGCAACACAAAATAAATATTTAAGCTCAAACTCAAAGATCTTTAACTGCACCAAGGTTAGGAGTACAATGTTCATTGTCCAGCAAACAGGGAGCAAGACTTGTCACCTATTAAGACAGTTTCTCTACTAAGAATTTTTTGGCAAACGTAAAAGTTATGTCATAAGAATAACAGCAGAAGTGACAACATGGAGAGATTTTGCTCACTGCTGTTTGCCAAGTCTAATTCAATATTTTAAAGCAAGTGTTTGCCTGAAGTGTGCAGTCCTGTACCAAATGCAGCTTCCTCTTCTTCCTTTGAGGGAGTACACCAAAGAAGCTCAGTGGTTCCTGACCATTACACTGTAATGCAAAGGCATTGGTAACCATTTCTTCTGACAACTGCATTAGTACTTTCTCACATTAAAAACTGTTATCCTAGATTAATTATCCCAAATCAACACTCCAGCTTTCAGCAGTCACCAGCTCCCATCCTCTGCGTCAGATTCTGCCTTCAAAATATTCATGGTTCTCAGGGTCTCTTTCTGAATGAATGCAAGTATCTGACCTCTGAGCAAGTGAACCAATTCCAAAGCTGTGCCTGCCACCACTTGTTCAGCACCACAACAGCAGTTATTTCCTTACTGACAGCAACTGCTTACCTGGGTTTTGTGGGTGTTCACCAGAGAGGGTGCAGCAGCCACCATGGAGCTGCTGCGAGGCCTTGGCAGAGGGGTAATCTCAGGCTCAGGTGGCTTCTCAGGCTTCTCCTGCAGCATGTGCCTCAGCCTCTGCAGGTAGTACATCAGGGACCACTGCGTGCCCTCCTCGGACCAGTGTGGCTGCAGCAGGCAGCGCAGCACAGCCACGTCGAAGTACGTGGCATAGCGAGACTTCTGGCACGGTGGAATCACCAAGGACACCCTGCTCCAAAAAGCAGGAGGAGAAATGTTAGGCACCAGATAGATCCCTTAGGCCTTCTCAGGTACCCTGCACAAAGGACTGACTATTTGGGACTAAAGGAACCTAACTGAGGAAAGCATTATGGAAGACACGTAAGTGGATATTTAGCTTTCAGATCCCCAGAGACTCCAGTACATGCTGTTAAGTGTTTTCTTGGACAGGGCTGATTTCTTAAACTGTGATCTGAAGGCAAAGCTCCAGTACCTGTGCTAACTGAATAATTTGTTCAGCAGGAAACAGAGAACCCTTGAGCATCTGCTGTTCTGATGCTAGTAATGCATATTTAGGAATGGTTTACATTTGCATGTATCAGGCCTTACTTAAGAAAAAGCAGGCAAGGCAGCTAAGTTAGTTAACCTTTTAGGCTAATTAAATTGATTCCTAAAGAAGTAAAAGTTACTATTATGGGCACTCTTTCGTGAGGTGTTCTAGAGAAAGGCACCATTTTAAGCCTTCACTATAATTTTCTTGCTCTACTAATTTCCTGAAGGATTTTAAGATGGAATTTCCTAAGTATTGGAGAAATTAGTGCACACAAAAGCAAGACATCTGTAGTGAGCTTCAAAAATGACAATCTAGAAAGTTCAGATTTCAAAGACATCTATATGTCATTCACAGCCACTCTTCTTGCAATAAAATGCCCCAAACTTTTTTTTCCTAATCTTTTATACTACCCTTCTCTCAGCAGAGAGTACAACTGACCTGATCTACCCTCTGGACAGTCACTAGCTGCCAGGAGACAATCTGTCAGAAAAGAAGCAAGTGAAAGGGAGTCACAGGAATGAGAATCCCATGTTAAGAGAAGGTGTGAAATCCTGGGGGTGGGGCAGGAACTCTGGAAGGGGTTTTTTTTGTCTGCTGAATACACATTTTGAATGTTTCCATCTATATTAGAGACACACCTCTGTGACCTGCTTTATTTCTGTGATTTTGGGTTTCTATAAAAATTAAGAGTTCTTTCATGCACTGTATTGTCAGGCATTTGAGAATTATCACAAGAACATCAAGTTGGTGTTTTGATTTTTGTTAAAAGCCATTTTTATTATCAACTCTGCAAAACAAGCGTGCAAACAGTGTGGGCAGGTCATCTCCAGCTAGGTCCTTCTGAACAGATGAGTCCAAGGCCACCGCCCAGAAAAGCCTCAGGGAACAGCAGCAATACTGACCAGTGGGATCCCTGAGTGCTGAAGTGCATGTGTTAAGTGCTTTGCTGGATCTCTGCCCTGTGCCTCCAAGGGCAGGCGTGGAACTGTCAAAGGAGAAAGAAGCGTACCTTGAACTGGCACCAACTGGAATGACACAAACCCTGCTCCATCTCAACGTGTGGAAGCAGGGAGCAGGTGTCAAGGCTTGGATCAACACATGGATTTAGAGCTCCAACTTGCAGGAGCTGGTTTGCTGCCAGCCCCACAAACCAATGCTGGAGGCACTGGGAGACTGCAGACCAGCCTGTGGCAGCATATGCCACACTATAGGAAATACACAGACTCAAAGTTTCTCCCCTAGTGCTGTATTCCAGGTAAAAAGGCTGCAAGTTTGACAACTTTGAAAGGAGCTGTTACAAAAACCTGAAAAACTGAATTAGGAAACAAAATTATGTGAAATGGGAATGTGCTGTAACATTTTCCCCATAAACCTGATGTGAAGGTTGGTTTTGTCAAAGTTTAGGTCATGTCATGTAGATTTAGCCTGCAAAAACCCAGAAGTATACTCAAAGTATCCCAGCAAAGGAAATAAAATTCATCATCCCAATAGGAATTGTGAGAGGGCTGCAGGACCCTGAGCAGTGTATGGAGCTAAACAGTCTTCCATGCTCCCATATTTGTGGTACAGGCAAACCTGAGGCATGACACAGGTTGGAGCAAGGCATGTTCTCCTTGTGAAATATTTGTAATTAAAGTACTTCCTGCAAAGTCTATTTCCCAGGCAGCCTGGGATAAAGTTAGCAGCTGGATGAAGGGCTGTGGTTTATCTGCTTCAGGATTAACCTGTATCATCTTTACATGGAGAATTGCACTGAATGGAGGAGCGACACTTGGCTAGGATCAGAACAAGCCACTTGTTGAAACAGTTTCTGAAGAATCAGAAATTAAACTCTTGTTATGGGTTAACACAGTTTGGTTTTTTTCTAATTGAAGACCACCCTGTGGAGGACCTTTGAATTCCTTTGAAGAAGGACAGGCCTATCAGAGGCCAGTTCTTGGCTATTGGCATGTAGTTTGACCATGTTATATGGGTTAACATGGTTTTTTCTAATTGAAGACTGCCTTACGGGGACCTTTTTGAATTCCTTTGAAAAAGGACGAGCCTATCAGAGGCCAGTTCGTGGCTATTGGCATGTAGTTTAACCACTGGGAAAACAGTATGTAGTTTGGGAAATACACTATATAAGGCTCAGGATGGGTTGGAACCGCCTATTTCTCTCCGGGTCGAGCACCAGGTAGCATCGTGCGGCTGGTGCCGCACGGGCCGGGCCGGGCCCCGCAGCCCCGGGGCAGCCGGGCCGGGCCGGGCCAGGCCGGGTCTGCGGGCGCCGCTGCCCCCGCGGAGGAGCGACCCAGCCATGCTTGGGCTCGATCACAGCGGAGGACGGCAGGAAAAGCTGCTGCCGTGTCGCTGGCCGGGTCTGGAGGGATGTTACCCCCTCGTTCCTGCCTCAGGGAGCAGCCCCGAGCGGCCACGCCATGAGACCGAGGGGTGGAAAGAAGGCATCCACAGCCTCTACACCGCGTGGCTCGGAGAGTTCTGCAGCTCCCGGCAGAGCCCACGTGTGCCCCGCAGGCCTCTTGAACTCTTTCCTGCAGCAGATGGAACCTCCAGAGCCCTGGCCTTTCCCGGAGTGACGACAAAAGGATTGAACCATAGAGAGACTGAGCCTGAAACTAAGTCAGTGAAGAGAGAGTGAAAAGACTCTTTGGGGCGAAGGATAAGGAGTGGCCTAATGTAGCTGGAGAATGGACCTTCTTTTTCCTGTAACATATAGATGCTATTTTATGGGGCATGTGAAGTGCTAGTACAAGTGACTTGAAGTTGTTTTGTTTGTGGTTTGGTTTTTTTTTTTTTCTTTTCTCCTAAGGAAAAGGAGTTGAGATGAAAAGTGATTTTGGAAACAGTAGAAGAGATTCTTTGTTTGATATTAGAGGAGGCATCCTTAAACAGTACCCCTGAGTATGACCCGTGTGCAGTGTTGGAAAAGCTGCTAAGCTGGGTAGGATTTCACAGTCTGCAGAGCCTCTTTTCTGGCCCCTGCAGATGCTGGCATTGGAAGCCACCAGAGGACTGCTCCTCGTGTGACCATATCTCTGTGACTCAGAAAGACTCCTTTCCTAAGCAAACTGAAAGAAAGATTATTCTTAAATAGTAAAACTGACTAGGTTTACAGGTTTTATGTTGTGTGCAGAAAAGTGAATAGTAGGAGGGGGAAAGAAGGGATGTCTTTGAGGATTTCGTTTGTTGCTTTATGTGTTTTCTTATTTTCTTCTTAATTTGTGTGAATAAACTACCTTTTGTAATTTTAAGGTAAGCCTGTTTTGCTTTCTGAGTTCTCCTAGTCATATATAAAGCTGCAAACACCAAAACCATTACAACTCTGTAGTTTGTTTAGAGGAAAATCTAGTGCTTGTAGAATCAGCTCGTGGTCGTCTGTGACTGCAGGGAAAGTGGAAATGCAGCCTTCCTTCAACCCCTGGCCAAGGACAAAGGAATACTTTGGCTGTTGGTAAGCAGAGTAAACAACATTTGTTCCACAGTTAGCTGTTGCTTGGCAACCAAAGCTCCCTGTACAGTTTTAACTCATCAATGAGTTCTGCAAATGAGGATGCATAATGATGTTCTCTTCAAAGCCTGTCTGAAGCTTCATCCCCATGGCAACTACCAGACCCTGCTTGACAAATTGATCACCTGATTCTGCCTTCTTAAAAGCCTGCTTATTTTTTTTACAGCTGTGCACTCTCTGAGCACTAGTGTTCACACACAGAAAGGCAGCTCTGTCCCCACCTTCAGTTTTACTGGCTCACATTAATAGAAATTAAATACAGATCCAGAACTGACAACAGGCTTGATAAAAAAATCCCAAGGGAAGCTTCCTGATGGTATGAGAGCCTAACCAAAGAGCCTTCTCCTTTGCATCAGTGAAATGTGCTCCCATTTGAGAGATCAGATCTGGATATCTGTTCCTAGCAGATACCCAGAAAAACACTCCATCCTTTACTTCTGTCACTGTAATGAAGCCATTTCTTAAAATTGCAGTGTTTTGGATATGATATTTCTCAAAAGAGATAAGTAACAGGACCAGAGTTTTCAGGTGCTGAAGTGACACTCCTAACTCCACAGAGATTTTAAATTATAGCCCTCCCTCTCCAAAATCTTTGAAAATACTCATCAGCTTGATTTACTTTATGGCACCACTGAGTGTCCAGCACTACTGAAAATCTAGTTCTACCTTTATGTGCCCAAATCTAGATGAATTTATTAGCACCCAAGCACTGCAGGACAAGCTGGAAGCATGTTTGCATAGCTGTGCTTCTTTATTAGTCTGTTCCTTTGGGTCAGTAGTCTAAAGCCAGCTATGCAGCAGAATGCAAAGGAGGAATAATGAAGGCAATGGAGAGAGGCTTGCAGAAATTCTTTGTTGGGGGAAAGAAAATCTGGTCAGAAGGAAGCCAGATAATATACCAGTTGTCTGAAGCTGAATCTAAACTAAAAAGGGTGAACCTGAAGGTTATTTTTTGAGTCTTTAATTACAGAAAACCAACATTTTAGAAAAGACCAAAGAAACTGTTCCAACAGACCAGCCAGAGATTTCTCTGAAGAAAGTAGCACTGAGTAACAAGTGCTGCCATCCTTTTCATCATCCAGAACTGAGATTTGTTGAATTAAGAATTTGATACAAACATCCAGCACCCTCAGCATATCCAGACAAAGCTGGATTCAAGATGGACCTGTGTGACCTTCACCACTGAATCACATGAGTCCATGTTTCTCCTGAAGGTCTTAGTACCTGGGATGTGGAGTACTTCTCTCCTGGGAGGTTTGGGAGGATACGCTTCCATCCAAGGAATTTCCAGGATGACATGCTGAAACAGAAGCCTTTGGAGGTACAGGATCTGGCTGTGTTGTCTCACAGACCACCTGCAGCCCCTTTGGATAGTCATAAAAAAGAAAACAGCTATATAAACATATTTATCTCTCCCATGTTTTAACAGCACTTTAAACTTAAACGTGACTGTTCCTTACACCAAAATACCATGGCAAAACTGATCAAGCCTGGGGCTTCTCCAAACACGGCATTGTACAGGCAAAGGATATATTGAACATTGTACAGGTCTCTTGCCAGGAGAATGATTTGGCATGGAAGGACCTTAAAAATCAAGCTCCAACCTTCCTGCCATAGACAAGATCAGGCTTCCATCCTATAAGACAGGATGAGGCCAAGGAGATCCAGATAAATATACCCCATACCCTTTGGTACCACTGCAAACAAGGTTAGGAGCCTTTGCTGTGAAAGCTGTGAATAGCAGTAATTTCTGGAGATGGAATACTTTAGAGTGGTAACTGCAAGTTTTTCAATATTTATTCTCCCCTCCCTCAGCACTTTATTCAAGCTTGTCAAATCTTAGCAGAGAATTTACCTCAGTACGTCCACTGTCCAGATTTGGGGATTCACAAGTCACGCTCTGATTGTTGGTGGGAGAACTTCTCTTGGCTGACAAAAGAAGTCAAAGCAGGACATTTCAGGAATTTCCTCCTACACTGTAATGTACCCATTATAAAGCATTATAATAAAAGGATAATCCAGAAAACAAAGCCAGCATCTGTCTGCTGCAAACTTCCTAAGCACTGGTCACAGACATAAAAAGAAAATAGGACTGGGTTAGGTTTTTTTCAGTTCTTTCCATTGTGTTGTCAACAACACTGTCTACTGAAAATCTCTATTTCTTTAAAATTAAATTTGAATATAAATTTCAACCTAAATCCATAAATTGTGTTTTCCTATGCAGTGCCTTTTATTTTGGAGTTCTTCATCCTACCTATACATATATTCAGGTCCTTTTCTAGGTTACATCACTCAAAGTATATTGTGATTTCCAATTTCCCAACTGCCTTCAGCACAGGAAATACATGGATGACACACAAAGTTTGATCTGTAATACTGTAGCAGACCAAGGGTACCACACACACTAGGATGACAAGTCTTGAAACCCAGTTGAAAGCAGGTACCACTTTGAATCAGAGTGACTGCAAAAAAAAAATTGCAAAGCTTCTTCATTAGATTTTTTATTTGTTGCTTGAAGAAGAATTTAAGTAAATTTGACTCTTTTTTCCCAGTTTGAGATAGCATATTCCTAGACAGAAAAGACCTCATTCCAATTAGTATTTCTGTCATGCTGAAAAAAACTTTAAAAACATAATAGAGCATTTTCCTTCCAGACTTTAATTCTGAAACTATTTTGAGGGATTTTCTGACCACACACAGACATAGAAAAAAAATCCAATAGTACAAGAAAACTTAGGACTAATTCCCTTTGTTAGTTCCAGGGCTGAAACACCACATTTTAATTCTAGAAGTTGAAGCAGAGGGATGAAAAGCAAGATGTAAATGACTGTTTTAAATCACTTGGAACACCTGAATCTTTTTAATTCTGGACTGTCCCACTAGGTCTACAAAGTCTTCAGAACAAAGTATGACATCCAAAATGACCTGTTATCAGAAAACTCTAATTTAGTGAATTACATCTTCACTATGGTGAAAATTACAGTTCCATGCTTTTGAGAACTGGAAGCAATGCTACAGCAGTATCCCTTGCTCACTTTCAATTCACCACCTTGCAGGACTTATAAAAAACTGTTGTCTAAAACATAACAGTCAAAAAAGGTTTTTTAGGACTAGGCCAGAAAAAAAGACTTGGAAGCCAAAGGCTTGGAAACCTAAGCACCCAACTCCAGTCTCACTATGGCTGAAGCACAAAAGAACAGCAACCCCTTCCAGTATCCAAAAGTGAATTTACAAGCTAGGCCTTCACTGGACTCTCTTGAAATTACGTTTTATAATTTCACAACGTGCTGGGAATCAAATTTTAAATCACAGAATAACCACCTGTGTGCTTTTTACTGCACATTTTTGTTCAGTGCCAGTTTGGGAAAGATTTCCTCACTCATGTTAGGCTATGATACTGTCTTTGCCCTTTTTTAGCAACTAAGGAAGATAAGGCTAACAGAAATTATATGAGGGTGACAGAAATGACAACTCTACTGAAAAGTTATTAATTTCCTATTTGTGATGATTCTCCCATCTCCTGTTTAATTATTATGCAAATGTCAATTGACTCTGAGGGGAAACAACCTTAAACTACTCTAAGGTTTGACTAGATCCACACATTCCTTCATATCCAATGGCTACAGAATGTAAGGGCAGCAGCAGGCAAACAAAGGGGAAGGTTTCCCAGATTTCAGGAGCTACATTGCCATAGCAAAGCCACAGACCTGTAACAATGTTCCTGATGGGTTTCACAAGAGCATTGAAGGCAGAAACTTCAGGCTGCCTGTGTTCCCACATCGGCTGCCAAATGACAAGGCCACTAGCCAAGCGGAATGTCAGGTCAGACTCCTAAAAAGAAAACCAGAATGTTGTTTCCAGCCTGCAAAGACTGTCATTTCTTACAGATTTTACAAGAAATAAGTGGTACCATGTGCAGTTGTCCAGTCAGTATATGCTAACTCAAGGGCCACTGGCAATATTCAGCAGGCTCTATACATGTCAACTATGGCTAGTAAAAAATCATGGGGAAGTTTCAGTCCAAAAATATACAGGTTTTTTTCAAATGAAATTTCTATTCTAGTCAATGAACCCTGCTTTTCCCAGCAGATTCAGCTGTAATAGAAAAGGCCACAAAGTATCCCTTTTAATTATACATAACCACTTTATGTTTAGCATTCAAGCTCAACTTTGGGATTTGCACTCTAAGACTTGAACTTCTTCCCCAAAAGAATAAGAATACTAAATATTAAAACATCACTTAGAAATTGAGGAAACATGTAACAGATTACTATGAAGTAGTGATATACATTACTGTTGTTACCATTAGCATTGCTGGTAGCTGAACTCTGTCAATACATAGAGACACTGGCTTACACAGTGTGCTATTGCTGTTTTACATATGCAAGCAGCTGAAATAATATAAATTAGTACACATGTAAATATCAGCAGGATCAAGGTGTAGCTTGATGTCAGTATAGCCCCAGCCATCCCCATATGGCAAACAAACATGGTGACAGCAGTTTTGGTGGTATAATTATAGGTGCACAACACTCTCCTATGGAGACAGCCCCAGATGCCTTGGCAGTTGGAATAGATGATGCAGACAGAGCTAAAGGAACAGCAGGAACCCACTGCTTGTAGCTCTCCAGCCCTTCTATTTCCTACCCTCTGTTAGTGCTCCCTCATCATAATCAACTCACAAGCCTGGCTTAAACTAAGCTAGGTTTTAATTACTGTTTATACTGACAGCAATTTGCAGGGCTTTTAGACCTGCTAGCAGTGAGGCTGCGTTTTCACTTTGGCACGTCACCACTGCTAGCTCGTGGTGACGTGCCAACACCTCTACCCACAGCTGTGCTGTTAAAGAAGTACATACATCCCCCAAAGCCTGATTTAAATACAGTTTGCTCAAGATACAAATTCTCCCAGAAGTTAGGAATTCAATAGCTCAGGTCTGTCTATTCAAACGTGTTATCTTCCTTGAGCTCGTGCATTACTTTGGCTATCTGAGCAGGCAGTATTCTACCCCTGAGGCTTACAAGACACTGAGAGGACAAAACTCACTTAGTGAACCATTCACATGCCTCATTTAACTCCTTTCCTGCACTTCATTTTGATGACAGAAATGTGCATCCTAATGTGTGTCTTAATTGGCTTTTCAATGTTCATCACCACAGTACTCCAGAGATCTCAGAGATTTTCAAGGTAAGCTTGAGACACTGTGATTAAGCCCATCTTGAAAACAACATGCCAGAATGATTAATACAAAAGATTGAAACTCCACTCTGTAATAGCCAAGGTCTACCCCCAGTTTCATTCCATTTATTCAAACAGCAGCCTGCATATTTGTGTGTAGCACTGGAAAGAATTCAGTATTTCTTCCTGCCCTGTCCCAGTAGCCTACAGAGAACTAGTAAACAAGTATGAAAAATTTGGGCTAAATGAATTAAACACTACTGCACAGGAACTCAGTAGCAGAAGTAGAGAAAGAATCTAGTTCTCCACTTACTTTTACCTGCCTTAATCAAAAGATTGTCCTTTATCTCCTGTTCCTTCCTACCTTCAACTGTTGCAACATGGAAGGCAGGATTAGAACAGAGAGCCCCATCACTTCACAGTCCTTTTTTCAAGGACCCACTCTTTTCAAGGCCTAGCTGGAAACAAAGGCTAAATGGCAGTCTGATAGAGACACGAGTCAGAGCACGAAAAAGATGTCTTTTCATCACATCACTCTTCAAAGCTGATGCACTCAGCAGTAAATTAGCAGAGGAACCCCAGTAGACAGGAGGCCTCCGGCCTGCTTCACACTTCAGAACAAAGGAATGCTCCATTGCCTTTGCCACTGCCATGCTCAAAACACCATCCTGGTAATTAGCATCAAGATGATTAGTAATGACAACAACAAATCCCAGTGGCAGCCCCACGGTGCCAACCCTGAAAATCTAGCAAGGCTTTTCTGAGCAATGGTTGAGAATCACTGGAGCAAGTTAAAGCTCATAATCCTTTCTGCAGTTTTCAGGATCCCAGAGATTTCACAGGGACCACAGACCTTTGCTGTTCCCCAAGGCTAAAAATGGCTCACTTTGTATTTTTGTCTTTGTGCCTGCCTGAAGCTGTGGTGATTGTTCATGTCACTGGAAGGATTTCTTCCCAATGGCAGCAGTACTCTGCCAGCCTGGTAAAATATTTCCAGCCTACCCCAGTGGGCACTGCAAGTTGAATTAAACAACAATCACAAAGGCAGAATCATTGCTTTCCTGCTCAGAGCTGTCTCCACACAAGAACCCCATCAGTGTACCACTTACTCTAATCCTGTGGACGAGGGGAGCAAAGAGGAACACAAAGAGCTCTACAGTGGCCATGGAATTCTGGAAGAACTTCCTTCTGTTATTCTCCTCCTCATCAGCCGTGGCACTGGGCCGGGGATGCCCTGGTGACCCTTGGTTTTCAGCCTGGTGGATAAAGGCACTACTGCTCCCTCCCCAGCCAGAGCCTCTGTCTCCTCCAAATCGGTCATTGCTGCAGTCCTGAGGAGCCTCCAGCAGCATCCAGTGGAGAGTGTGGAGAAGCTTGGTTTCAGCTACTCCAAGCTTATCCTGATGTCCTGTATGGAAAAACACATCACAGTATCTCACAGGCTCTCCATTCATGATACTGTTGAGATTGTTCCAGAGTTGCACTGGAGGCTGGACACCCAACTCCCTGATAAGCATGTGAAAATTAAAGTTCTACAATTAAAGCACCAGCATTGTGTCTCATTCTATTTGAAACCTCCT
Source organism: Cettia cetti (assembly GCA_013401135.1). Taxonomy (NCBI): domain Eukaryota; kingdom Metazoa; phylum Chordata; class Aves; order Passeriformes; family Sylviidae; genus Cettia; species Cettia cetti. The sequence continues at coordinate 32,510 of VZUI01049576.1, forward strand.
AAATCAGAAGCCTCCCTTTATTTCCCAGCATTTGGAGTTCAGTCTCTGCAGGGTCAGCTGCAGGGCATGGACACAGAGTGGTCTCAAAAGAAACTAACTCAACAGTCTTGTCTGCTTGACTTTGTTGCGTAAGATAAAAATGCCAGTGAGCACTGCAAGGTGCTCAAGCTGTGTCTTATTAATGTTCCCTACTGGCATATCTCAGGAAGCAAATTCCTGCTGAAATCACTACAAAAGTAAGTAAAGTAAAATGGATTTGGATCTGCCTCTCTATTGTCTGATTGACTATCTGCTGAGAGTAACAGGCATTGGTCTAAATAAAAACAGGAAGAAAAACCCCCAAAACCTGAAGATATCAGAAGTACCTGCTGCAACTGACCACTACAGCATGCCTTGAAAGAAATACATATTCCTTCAAGGAATCAATGCCTGCTGAGTGCTAAAGTGGGTTCTATTATTGCTGGGAAATAACTAGCAAAATATTATTGAACATCTCTGATTCTTTAGCTCATTAGACCACTAACTTCACTTGGAATTTTTCACAGGTTACCCTTCTAATAAGTGAGAAAGACAATCATCAAGAAAGGCAATCCCCAGAAGAAGCTAATTAGGATTCTAAGGATTTAGAATTCGTTGGCACCCTGAGCAGCAATCTGTCATATTTTAACTGACAGCTTCAATAATGGAAAACAACCTCACAGGAGCACTAACCTAGCTTATTCCGGTTGGAGAGCAACGTTGCAGTGCAGTGCAGCACATGAGGGAGTGCAGCTTGGACAAGTTCCCAGCGAGAAATGCTCTGGATGGCTTCAGAGAGAGCTGGAGAAAGGCCATGCAGCTTGTTTTCTACTAAAACCCGTTCAAAAGACTGAAAGTAAGAACAAAGAAATAAAAGGCATTGTGTCTATTCCTGCACATTCCTTCCAGTACATGAACATCCTCTTTTAAAAGCCTCTAATCTCTAATTGTACAACTGAAGTAAAGTTTATAATTTTTGTCCTGAAAAATACAGATTGTAACTAAACCCCACCAGACATATGAACATACCTGACTAAGAAATGAATGTACCATGCAATATATTTTCTGCAATGTAAGAGAATTGAAGCAAGTATCATCTGTATATTACTATGTGCTGACATCAAGCCAGACTTGCAGCTGTGCTGGGTAAAGCCAGTAATCCTGACTTACAGTTGTGCTGGGCACACCAGTAATCCTGTTAGAAGTCACAGGAGCTAGGAAAGCCTGTATTTGTGGAGCTGAGTGCTGGACACCCTTAAACACACATGCTCTTTCAGTTTAGTGTAACATAAAGAGCAAACCACTAAAGGTATATAAGGGCCTTAGGAAATGTTTTCACACCCTGTCACAAAAAATTATCAGTGTACAAAATTTTGTGTCGAGCTATGATGTAATGGTTTTGTGAACACTTATGGAGCTGATGGCTGCAGCAAGTTCATTACTTCCACCTCAAGCAACACAAAATAAGGCTATCTGCTGCTGAAATCCCTAAGGAAGCTCCTTATTGTTAGTTGCTCCAACCATTCCAATAAATTGTTGCTCTGATCAGATGCAAAGATCTCATTATAGGTCACAAGAGCAGTTATACTCCTTCACCGAAGTATTTATAGCAAAGATAATGACAATGCATGTCCTTGCTCCAGCCTAACCTCATGGCTACCTATTTTGCTCACTAATTTTATCAAGCTCTGGGCAAACAAGTAAAAGGAGGTTTCAAAGGCCCTCACTTCAGACTCATAAAGCTTATCCTGTAACATTAGTCATAGCAATTTTTTTCCTGTAAAATTGAGGGGGTGGTACTAAGAATAGTTACAGAGAAGAAGAGCAAAACAAGCATGTCAAAATATGCTCTCCTGAACCAGCAGCCTCTCCCAAGCATGGCATGCTAACCTGTGGTAACAGGCACCCTCCTGCCTGTCCCAGCAGCTGGGCACATTTGTTCTCTCAGTTTGTGGTGGTGTGGGCAGACATCTCCTCTACCAAGAGGCTGGAGATGTCCTGATGCAAGCCCAGTGCTGCACCATTGCAGCTTTACAGCATGCAGTTCTGCTCTGGCCAGCACAGAAACACGCATCTATCCAGGCTATGCCAACAGGCTGAGCCCTGCAATACTGACAGCAACCATCAGAGCTGCCAACAAGTATCAGTGTGCACAAGGTCACCTGCCCATCTACTTAGAAACACCAGGTTGCTGTCAGAAAACAGCAGTAATACACTTTCCTTACGGACCAATGGCTGAAACTGGAGGGCATTTGCTGTAATACATGGAAAAAACACTGGCTTCCTGAGGATTAGTCAAAAAACGTGCCATGCATCATGTTATCAGCAACATGTGGTTCTTAGCACCAGGAATGGATAACCTGTCTACCAGGGAAGGGATGCTTCAAGTCACCCTTACAGTGATCTGCTGGGGGCCCCAGCATCTGAAAGCAAAACAGCCTCCTGCCATTCAATCCTATCAGTTCAGGAATGGGGGCAAAATGAAGGGATAGTGATGCTTTGAAAGCCTGCACAGGACAGGAAGCAAAGTATCCATCATAGGGCCTGACTATTCTGTTCCAGCCAGGATTCACAGCAGGACAGAGAGTACATTGGTATAAAGACAACAGAGATTTGGAATAAGTATCCCAGTCAAGAAATTTATTACATAACAAAATAGGGGAAGCAAAGAAGTAAAGTATCCACAAAAGCAGAAAAAGAGATGCATTGTTAAAAATACCACAAAGTTTGAAAGAGCCAGTGAAAAACTAGGTTTTACTTATTTTTATCTAAAGAGGACAGGGACCACTCCTTAGTCATTTCTCCAGCCACATACTTGTATTTCCACTCATCCATCAGCTCTGGGGCTCACTGAATCCTTCATTCAACAGCCAAGCCTCTACACAAGCCAAAAGTAAGATCAGTACAGAGGTAAGTAGCTCCTACCCATGTTAGTGAGCTGGATTAGCTCACTGAAAGGCCTGCTGGGCACTAGTGCTGACTGAAGCTTATTGAATAGAATTATCTCACCTCCAGCACAAAAGTCAAACCATAAGCTCACACTTTAGCAGAGTTGACAAAGCTGTTCATTTGCAGGGCAAGAGGACAAAAAACATCACTGGGAACACCAACCCTATTCTGAAGGGTAACAGAAGACACCTTGTTGCTCCCTGGCTTTCTATTTCCTGGGTACTTCAATGGCATCAGGTAGAAAGTTCCCCAGCAATTGTCTTCTGCAAGCTCTGACCCACAGCCTGCAAGCTTCAAAAACTCAAGAGGCAGCTAAGGAGGTTGCAATTGGGACTTTAGATTAGGGTTGTATTTATCACAACATTTTGGGCTGCTGAGCCCTTCTGAAGATTTCTCTATGTGGTCAGCCACCAGATTCTTCTATTCTTTCCAGGCCTGAGCAGAAAGCTAAATATTTCTGTTACTACAATGAAAGATTAGCTTCTGGAATAGCTTATATGATGACAAGCATCTGAGCCAGAAGTATCTTATGTTCCAGAAAAATGCAAACACAAAAGCTGCTGTATGGAAACCACTGAATGTCCATTGCTGCTACAGGCACTGCCTGGTACAGAACTGCTACTGTGGATGCACTGCCAGCACTCCAACTAGTTGGCACTAAGCCCCACACTGAGAACTGTCACAAGCAAACCAACAGGAACATGCAGTTCTTTGGACAAGCTTTCCCATGGAATTTGCCTGGAGTGCTCCAAAAAAGGTGCAGCTTCTGTCTGTACCAGACACTCAAGATGCAAGATCCTGTGCTCTCCTGGAAAGCCTCCTTTTTGGTGTGCTGTGGCTTTACTCTTTCAGGACCTGAAATAGGGAATACACAGACACTGGGGCAGAAGACCTGATTTTCACCTTGCATGAGCTCAGCAAGTGCTGCTACAGCTGAGAGGAACTCCATGCTTAAATAAGAAGGCTGAAGGAGAATGTTTGAGTAAGGTCCCTGGAAGTGAGTCAGAAGACAGATACTGTCATGCCATGGGTATGTCTAGAGCCACAGCCTCAGGGCTGCAGCTGGGCTAAGAAAACAACTACCTACTTGCAGCAGCCTTGTTCATGCCTGCAACACCCCACTCACACCAAAGGCAGATAAAGAGTATCTGCCAAGGGGATAGTGAGGGAAGTTAGTGCCTTGGCTGGAGAAACAGTCCCTTTCAGCAGTGCTGTGAGTGTGTTCAGCTCCCTCAGGACCACTTACACAAGCATTTTTCCTTTTAGCCTAGTGGTGACAGCTGTTTTCACAGGGAGTGGTGGCCAGCCTTGTCTGGCTGCCTTCCCACTGCAGCTGTTCTCCTTTTACCTTCATCTCCACCAACAACCCAGGGTGCTGCCAAATACCTTGTGCCCAGGATCAGCCTGTGTGTCACTGTCTACTCTGTCCTATACTTCTTGTCTAGGCATCTTCAGGTTACCTGCTCCCATTTCAGCAGCATTCTGGCTGGGCTTTCTCATGGTTTCCTCAGCAGCTTTGCTTGAGTTGCACAAGCTTCCCCTGCTCTAAGCCCAGGGAAGCTGTACCTGCAGTGAATTGCATAAGGCAGGAAGAGGTCAGCCAGGGGTTGACAGAGGGTGCCCAGAGGTTTCCCAGGGAAGCTCAACACCTCCTGTTAGACCCTCTCAGGAGTGCCAGGGAGTATCCCTACAGACTGCTCAGTCTTAGCCCAGAGCAGGTACAGAAACACATAGAAATGGTTAGAGCTCCTTGAATTCAACTTGTGTCCTTGGAGGGGACCTTATTGCCCTGTCCTCCCAAAGCTCAGTCTGCATCACAGAGGAAAGCTGAGAGCACTGCTGAAGCCACTTCAGACTGACTGGAAAGAACTTGAAGTGCAAGCAGAAAGTACTGTCAGTCTGGGGCAGGTCCACTGAGCAAGGAAGAGTTCCTAGTAAGATCTAGGAACCTAGGAATTCATAGCACAAGGGATGGTAAGTCTCCATTTTTTACTAAACATAGCAATAGTATAGTCACAAGTACTGAAACACAGATGCCAAACACCTTACTTACAAAAATTCAGTTTTCTGCAATCATGTCCATTGGCTGGATAAAATAAAGGTGGCCTCTTTCTGAACTTGGTTCTATAGCTATACTTACATATATATATTATCCATAATAACAAACTATGTAATTACATTTTCAAAAACAAGAAAAAAAACCAAACAAACAGCCCACCAAACAGAAAAGAGAGAAACTTTGAATTTTCAGGATCTTCCAGAAATCATTTGAGTTCTTCCATGGCCAATGCAAACCAGAGCAGGAGAATTTAACGTGTCTTTGAGTTCCTTACCATCACCAAAAAAATGCATTAGCTTTGTACAGCACTCACATGCTTTCCTGTGAGGTCACTTACAGCTTTGATTCATGCACATTAGGAATGACCTCATGCCAGGGCAGAACAACTTCAGAATGGGGAGGAGGAAGAACATTAAATCCATACTGAGGCACAAATATATTTAGATGTTGTAGGACAATGTATGGGGGAGGGTATTTATCTTCAGCTTAAAGGCTATTATTCATAGACCAGCTGAAGTGTGACAGCTCAGGTAAAGAGAACAATGCAAAGAAAGGGCCATTTTTTACTCAATTATTATGGTATAAAGCAAAGCTCAAAGAAGCAATGCAATATGCTCTTGCAGACCAGATGCTGCACTCACTGAATCTCAGATTCCAACATCTGCTTCCTCAATGCACAATATGCAGCAAATTCTACTGCAGCAAGTTTGGAGCCAAGAAAAACAGAGTATTGCACAATGTGTCATATGCATTGCCAGACAGTTAACAGCCTATAGACATGCCTACAACAATTCTGGCTAGAGAATTATGAAAGGATAGATCATGTAACAGGTGCTAGTATTGTCAGGCACACTAGTCAATACAGTGTCAGTTCAGGCTGTAACCCACAAATTCCTCAAAACTAACTTCCACCTTTGAAGGTTTTCTACCATAATTCAAAGATTATGTTAAGAACTGGAGAAGAATTAAGTTCTTCATCCAAGAGGTGGAAATTTATTGGCTCTTTATGAATGCCTTTTTTCAGAGCTCCCTTTCTCTTGGCTAAAGCACGTGATTTACGTTGTCTCGCAGTTTAGGGGCTTTTTGGGGTGCAGTTTGTTTTTCACTCTTAGTAAATTCCAGTATGTGCTCATAGAAGAAAGGTGCTTTAGAATTAACCTTGGGGACCTGATGGTGACACACAGCAGGAAGCGAAGGAAGTTCCAGGCAGGTACAGCACAAAGAAGGCACACAGAAGGAAGCTCTGGCCCTCCACCCAACAGTAACAGGTATAAGCCCAGAGATGAAGCCACAACCCCAGATTAGAGGTGCTCCAAGGCATGGCTCCTGGTAAAGGACACAACAAGCTCCATTTCCAGCCTCTCAACAACCAGATATTGTCAGTGGGTGTTATCCAGTGATGATGCTTTCTGCAGCATATGCCAGAATTGAACTTGTTACTTGCCAACACACTAAGCCAGCACTCCTCTATCTCTATTTGGTATCTAGTAAAAACTCTGAAAAATTTATGGATTTCTTAGAAGAAAATGACTCAGCAACAGATAAAGCTTCTCCAGCCTAATGCCTTGTGAGCAGGAAGTCAGAAATTGCTGCAAAGTGACCTAAGAAATTAAAACTATTAAGATATATGTCCAGACCAAATTTTTCCACTCTGTCAAATTTGGCTGCAATTGACTAATGTGCTTTAAGTAATCCAAAGACCGGCAACCATTCAAGAAATTCTGAAATTCTCTAGATACCCATCTTATTTGAACTTGCTTCATGCCTTCCCTTTTTCCTCCTTTTTTGCAGTAACTTAAGGCTTTATTTGAAGTACAATTAGAGATCAGAGTTATTTGTATCTGCATAACAGCCTCCCCTTAATCACTCTGATGAGATATGCTCCCTCTAATTTCCAGTTGCACAATGGTAAAAGTATTGTTCAAAGCCTGTTAGCACTGTGTAGATCTTCCATATTACAAGCTTGAAAAACCTTCAGCAATCACAAACAGAAATGGCATCAATCTCATGCAAAAGCACATCCACAGAGGATGAACTGAAAGGTTAGACCCAGACTGTCATAGCTCCGTTTCTCTATGTAACTATTTATCTAGTTACTACACTGTTACTAATGAATTACTTATTACTAACATCCAAATAAAGTCTTTTTTCGTGTCTAAAGATGGATATGATATTTAATTTTTTTATATGGGAACAATTTCAAATCCTTCATGTGATAAAAGTACAAAATAAATCCACTTTGGTATAATCTAAGAAGCTTGCTGATCAGCCACTATGGTCAGATTGATTTGCATGAACAGCTCGTTACTTACAAGCACGGAAAAAGAGACACATGTACATACCACACAGGAAGCTTCATATTGTTTCCCCAGTTTAGGTCTTAAAAATGCACTGAAAGAAAGGAGAGGAAGCATTACAGACCCAGTACATCAACATGCATTTCTTTTAGTTATTTTTAGGATTCTTCTCATGTCAGAAGGTTGTCAAAAGGCTGAGAGACTCAATGTAAAGGAAGACATAAGCCAAAACTATGTTCAGATACCTGTTGATGACATCTGATAAATGCTGTTATCTCTTCCAGAAGGAAAGTGCCCACCCTGATATGTGCAGGGGTATTTAATTCAGCCCACAAGTTCCCAGGGTTAAAATCTTCCATCAGGCAATTTTCAGCCATTTTACCTCAATAAAAGATTTTCAACATATTCTGTTTAAAATTCGTTATATATTACTGAACTTTGCCTTGCCTCTATTTTAGCCCAGAGATAAGCTTGCCAGCTCTGTATTAGATATTTTTTTCTGCACAGCTGCTGATGTGGAAGGCTTATGGTGAAGTACAGGCCTGTATGCTGCATGTAGAGAGCACCCACCCTCTATCATTCTCCTCTGGAATGAGATCAGAGTAAATATCAAAAAAATAATCAGGTCACCTTATTGTAAGGGGGGGGGTATTTATTTTCAAGGACACTGACTGTGGCATAAGGGGATTTTGTGACTGAGGCCTTAAATTAGAGCTACAACCTTCAAATCTTCCAACCTCCCCCAGTGCCCCCACAATGTTTTCAATTCAGAATCCTGCTAGGACAGGAGACTGACAGGATTCACTAGGAACATAAAGCACCAGCCATACATTCAGCTAGTCCCTCACACATCTCCAATCCCTCACTCTCCAGTCCTGTGAAATAAGGTGAGACTTTGACACGTCTGTTTGCATGGTGACCTCTCAGAGCACAGATTACACTTGCAGGACGGCTGCAAACACAGACAGAAGCAAAGCTGCAGGTCTGGTGCAGCACTGATGGATGCTGCTTCTGGCACAAGAAGCTCCACGAGTTCTCTTAAAAGATGGGGACTGGGGAGGATGGACGATGGGATAGGGAACACGGGACAGGGAGGAAGGGAAAGATGAATAAAGAAACACAGACATGAACGGTTTAAAGTCAAATCAAGGAGCTGCCCGGGACTGCTACTAGGTTAGGCTGCCTTGAGACCTCCTTCCACACGCGACACACACAGATTGCTCTATACTGAGTACAAAATCCAGGGTTTGTTCACGTCTTCACGCTGCAGCTGCAGTAATAGCCGCATCTTCCCTGCCACCGGGCAGCAGCTGGCCCGCACCCCCCTCCATACTTCCACTGCCCTGTTGCAGCTGTATCCCAAGCGCGCTGCTCTTACCTGGTTTGCCTCCATAGGAAGGTCTGGATGGGCAGAGGGATGCCACGGCCACTCTCCTGCTCCTGGCCCTCTGAGCTTTTCCTTTTCACCATGATGCCGATGACAGCTGCCGCAGTCTCAGCAGACACACCAGCCGGGATCTCCCATGGCCGCTCCCGCTCTCCGCAACTCTTTACCCTCTCCCCTCCATCGCCCGCAGCCCACCCCCCTCCCTCAACTCCGCTGGTGCAAAATGGCTGCAGAAGGCAGGGAGGAAATTAGGGGGGGAGCGAAGATGTCCGCGTCCTTCAGCTTCCTCCCTGCCTTCAGCACCTCCCTCTGTGGACAGCTCCCCGAGCCCGGCGCCCGGAGCGGGCGGGCGGTGACGAGGGACGGGGGGCGGGCGGCGCGGGGGCGGCCGAGGCACCGCCCGCCAAACTTCCCGCACCGCGCCGGCAGCCGCCGGTCCCGCAGCAACAGGGCCGCCGCCTCTCCGCGCCGCAAAGTTGGGAAGCCCCGCCAGCCCGCAGCGAGAGGGATTCGCACAGCATCCCAGAGCCTTCCTGAGAGAGCGACTTCCTCCCTCTGCTCCCCTTCCTTTACCCTCCCCCTTCCTCCCTCCCTGCCAGATGGGGAGAGAAGAGAAGCAAGTAAGTCATAAACCCTCTCTGAAAGTGAAGATTGGTGTTGGGAGCAGAGAAACTTTGGGTAGTTATTCCACAGAAGAGCACGGGAAGGGCCAAAGCAGATTTACTGGTGCTTTTCCATTAGGCACCAGGCTAATTTGACTGATAGGAGCATAGGTTTGAGTCAGGTTTGCTGGAAATATTTCTCAGGCACGGTTAGATTAGCTCTCCTTTATCTAGGGATGTCAGAAAATAGTACAAATAAGACATAAAAATAATTAATAAAATAAAATGAAAGACCAATGCAAGTTCATCTCAAACAGTTTTCGGTGTTTCAGGAAAAAAACCCCAAAACATTCAGTTGCTTATATGAAAATACTGAAAATTTAGAGAGTCCAACAAACCAAGGCCATGACTCTCCCCATCTTTCAGTCTTCCTATTAAATGTTACATACCTAAAGACTCACCAAGGTAATTCCTTCCTGGTAGAAGAGCTGAACAGATAAAGTACTTCCTTTGGGGTACTTTAAGACGTTTGCTGAAAAATCCAGTGCTGCTACTTCAGCTATTTGAATTTACTCCCCCTTGAGATAACATTTTTTCTGGTGCCCAAGACAATACTTCCTTGCAATGACATAGGCTAGTCTTGATCTCCATGGAGAACAGGACCTTATGTGATCTACATTTTGCTAAAATCCCCCTCTTAAACAAAAGAAATACTAAGACAACTAACTAGAAGGTAATCTCTTAAGTAAAAAAATAGGTTTGCAACCAAAATGTTTTGTACGATTAAAATCACTCATCTCCCTGAGCACTGAAATGCTGAACCAGTCTGGACGGGCTCTTTGCTAGCAGTAACTTGTATTGCTGGTGCACAGAAGTATGGCCTTTTTATTTAATTAGTGAACAGAGAAACTCACTAGCAGCACCTCACTGAGCCTCCAAAGGGGAATCCAAACAGCCTCTCTGCAGTCCAAAGAAGAGCAGGAGTGGAGCACACACAGGGCAACTCCACATCTGTCAGTGTTAACTATCACTCAGAACGCAGGGCAACCAGTACCTCTGGCTTTCTGTCACATCCTTGAAGACTCTTTGTTGCAGCAGCCCTCTTGTGAGAGGGTAGGAATGAGCCCAGACACAGACTCCTTGTCTATCCCAGCATGAAAAGGGCCCTGGTTTATTCCTCTCTACAGCTCAGCCATGCTGACCCCAACCATTCCCTGCCTCTGGCTGCAGCAGCTCCTGCTGTGGGTTTCCCCTGCAGCCTCTGACTGCTGCTTATTCCCTGCTGAGCTCTGACTGCAGGGATCAGTTTGCAGGCTCTGAGTGCAGCTTTTACCCAGCCAGACTGTGACTGCAGCTTCCAACAACAGCTCTGGCTGCACACCCACACTGACCTCACTGCAGGGATTCTCTCCTTCCTGCTCCTCAAGATTCCCCTCACCAGCTCAGCCACTCCCTTTGATCACACTTGCCTTTATTGGCTACAGCTGTGACTCATTAGGGGTGAGGGTATTGGGTAATTAACACAGCCGTTACTGATCACTGCCAGGTGACCTGCATTCCCTTCTACAACTCTTTAGAGAAAACAAATAGCTTTGAAGTTCTGGGTTATTTTCCTTACTCTTTCTTTGTGTATAGCCAGTGCCTTGCCCTGTCACAAGCCATTAGCAAGTGGAGGTCACACAGCCCAGCACGGAGAGGAAACTAAATCACTACTTGGAATTTTGTTTATGATTACTTTGTAATTACTGAAAATATAACTGCAAATTGCAGTTCTTGTCAAGCTTGCCATGAATCCAACTACACCCCGTCAAAAAAGACACATAAATCCCTTTGTTTGTACAGAGGTTTGAAGTAACAGAACTTCTGATGCAAAACAAATCAGAGAGCAAAGGAAATATTATCAAGAGCTGGTTCTGTCACAAAAACTGCAGGCATGAAGATGCAGATCTCAAATCCAGCCAGGCCGTGATCAGTACTAAACCCAGGAGATGGCAAAGGTGATTTAAATTAAGTTTGACAGTGGCTAGAGACAAGTTTTGTTCTTGCCTTGTTTTGGAGACAACACCTACCACCACATAGGACATATAAAGCTGAAGTAATCTGTATCTCTGTAAGTAAAATGAATTGCTTGTGTAAAAGAAGAAGAAATTTTACTACCTGGAAGATTTTATTTCTCTCTGTACTGAATTTCTGCTGGCAGCAGAGGCTTTCAGATTTGCAGTCAGCATTTGACCACACCGAAACACTAAGACTACAGTGTGTGATACAAAGGGAAAGTCCTGCCTTCCCTTACGGTGGGGATAGAGAGGAAAGAAGCAGGCTCTTCAGGGAGGCCATTACAGTAGGACAACAGCAAAGTGTCCTGAAAATTCACCTGTGCTCTGTCTCTAGGCTACACTGGCATCTTGGGCTGGCACAGAAACACAGGTCAATCTAGCTCCACAAAGATCAAGTCTACTGCAAAAAGTCACTGCTTCCAGAAGGCAGGGAAGGAAGAGTGGAGAAAGCTCTGCCCTACTCCAACAATTCCTAGCCCATGCAACTGCTCAGGCACAGAAGATGCCCATGACACTTTCCATCAGATTACACCTTTTTCTCAGCCTATCGGCTTTTGCCACATAATGCTGTTAATGCCTTAAAACCAATCATCTAAAATTACCCCTCGTAGGTCCTACTACAATGCATCTTCCATAGTTCTAGTTCTCCAAAGTATCTAGTCTTATTTACAAGACCATCATTTAAAACTTGTTTCTAGTTCCATT
>VZUI01049579.1:0-79055 GCA_013401135.1 Cettia cetti
ATCTCACACTGGGATGATGGAATGTGTCATGTGCTTGGGGAGCCTTAATGGGCCATTATCAGCCGATATCCCCGTGGAGGGAGGATGGTGGTGAAAGAGATAAGAAACACTGCCCCACCCAGTTTTAACAGCTGGGCCATTATCAGAAAGCATCCACCCCCCTCCCCCTGCAGTTACAAGAGATAAAGAAAAAACCACATTTCCCCAACTGCTTTCAACAGATGAAATAGAATACACATTTTTTGGTTCCATAACCCAAGACACATCCTCATTTCATATACATTATTTGATGGTCTCGTTGGTCTTTCCCAACCTGAATGATTCTGTGAGTCTATACATAGGAAGATACCAGAGAGTCAAGGACTTGTCCACCACAACATGGGAGACCTGTGCAGGAATTAACAGCAAATCCTTGAGCCCCAGACCAGTGTTGTAGGCAGCACATTTTTCTCCTGAAGATGATCAGAGTCCTGAACCTACAAATCTTGAGCACCTTGGGTCCAACAGAAACACAGAGTATTCAGCAGTTTCTGAATTTTTCACCAGACCAACTCCCTTGTGCACACAACCTTGGTAAAAGTGGACACCAGGCCACTGAGAGAATTATTATTAAAATCAATTGAAAGAGCTGAAAGCAGATGTTGCCAGGTAAAAAGCTGGTGGGGTCAAATCCTCCCATCATGCAGGTATCCGAATTAGGAAGCAGGAATCAGAAAGCAGCTCAGCTCAGCTGGATTGTAACAAAACATCCATTTATCAAAGTAGTCTAAAAAAAGGACAGCTCTAGGTTTTGAAACTGCCAGTGAAAAGAAAGCTGCATCTCTCAGCAGTTTTTAAAGCTCTACTAAACACTACTTTATTTTTGCTTTGTACCTAGGCACTGAAAAGTCAACGAGCTAACTTTTTAGAAGTTTTCTTATGGTATCATGTCCCAACCTAAAAACCTAAAATGCATTTTGATCTACATTGCAATGCTGTAAAAAAATTGCATCAAAAGTACACGTGAAAATAATTGTAAGGGATTGTTCACTCTTTTTGACTGGTTTCACCTACAAAGAGCAGAGACTACCAAGAAACCTGGAGCCACAGATGGATTCTGCTGGAAATTCCCCAGAAATATTAGAGCACTTTCTTGCTAGATCACACCACTTTATTTTCCAAAGCAAAGGGAAACAGTGCAAAATCCTGCCTCATGTCAGGGGTGCTCCTGCTTGCTTTTCCACAGAGGTGGTGAAGATGGGTACAGCCAGCACATACCATCAGAGAGGGCTCATACACCCTCTGAGCATGTCCACAGCAGAAAATCCAACTTACCCCAGGCAGAGGCAGCAGCCAGTGCAGGTGGGGAATAACTCCCTGCGCACTGCCATGTGCAGGGTCAGGTGCCCAAAGCCCTTAAGCCAAATGTGGGGAGACCTGAGTGGCTCTGGGGGAATTTGGGCTGCTTTTGGGGGCTGTCCAGCATCCATCTCAGCAGACCATTCTCCCAGGGCTATTTCTGCACAATAGGAGAGGGGTGGGGACACCATGAGGAGAGGGGTGGGGACACCATGTGGGTCTTAGCACATCAGCTGGGGAGTTTTAGGCACTTCTCACCTTCTGCCTCTCACTTTGGTCAGACCTGCAGGACACCTCAGAATCCAAACTCTGAGCAGGGGAATGAGTGCCACCACAGTGCCCAGGTCTCCCTGGCAAGGTGGCTCTTGGGCACCTGCATCAGCTGCAGTGCCACAGGGCTCTAGGCATGGCCACAGCTGTGCAGACACTGTGACACTCAGCTACCTTCCTTGTCTGCCTGGGGCAGCATCCAGAGCACAGCCAGCATCCATCCCATTTGCAAGCAGAAGATGGTTTGGCACTGGTGCCCAAAGAAGTGCTCCTGGATGCCCTTCAAGCAAATAAATACATAACAGTTCCAGCAGAGGAGATTCAAAAGCCATTTTTACAAGAATATTATTTTATTAAAGCACTTTAAAGAAATTGTCTTTGCCCAACAGAAGGAGAGGAGGGCTGGTGGGTTGGCAGGAGCCTGGCCTTCAGGGTGACACTGCTGCTCACAAGAGGTCTTTCAGAGAATCATAGAATCACAGAATCATTAAGGTTGGGAAAGACCTGTAAGACCATCAAGTCCAATCATTAACCCAGAACTGCCAAGCCCACCACTAAACCATGTCCCTGAGTGCCACATCTACATCACTTCTAAACACCTCCAGGGATGGTGACTCTACCACTTCCCTGGGCAGCCTGCTCCAATAATTTACAACTTTTTCCATGAAAAATAATTTCCTAATATCCAATCTAACCATTTCCTCTCATCCTGTTTATCTGGCACATTTCTTCTCTGCCCATCAGCCCTTTGGCTCAGCAGTGACACCATTCCCCACATCCCACTTCTGATAAAAATGTGGTGCTGACATGGAGGATCAGCACAAGGTTCCAGGAGAGAAACAATCCCCATAAAGAAAATCATTCCAAGACACTGCTGGTACCCACAGATGCCCAGGGCCGAGGGGTAGGTTTCTCAGGACAAGAGATGATTTTGATATGCTCTAGTTAGCACCAGTAGCACCCCATACAGTCAGGAGGGGATGCATTCACTGCATCATTCAGCACTGTCAGTCATATTTGCTCTAAACCCTCTTAAAACTCCAGAAACTGCACCTGGGTGTTATCAACATCAGTCCTATACCCTCCAGTACTTTCTAGCACCCCATTAGTGTTTAATACACCATACTGGCAGCTCTGGGAGTCTGGGAGCATCATCCTGCAGAGAGCTTGCTCCTGCTTGGTTCAGTGTTTTCCTGTGCAGGCAGGAAATTTGTTGTGGGCAGTATGAAGGCACCTGCAAGGCGGATGATGAGGCCATGAGGAGAGCCCTGAGTAGGCAATATTTGCCTTGTGAGTAGTGTGATGTTCAGCTCAAATTGAAAAGGTTTTCCCTACTCTGATTAAATGCAATGGGCTGTGGAGACACTCCAGGGAGAGAGAAGTGACAGGTCCCCACATGGATTTTCTTTCCCCACTGTTGAACAAATGCAGTCATTCAAATCCCAATATATTACAATGGACATTTCTATATGGACAGAGCAAGCCACTAAAAATATGGGTTAGAATAAATGCTGCTCTCCCCAGAGAGAGGCTGACTGGGGAGACAAGGGTGACACCCAAGTGGTTTTACTTAGGGAAGTCGGGGGGGAAGCAAGGAACCTGTCTCCCTTCAGGACATCAATGAGAATGCCTGTCCATGTGCTTTTCTGCTCCTAACTGGATAAAGACCAACATCTTTCTATATTGTTTCTCCAGGAACCATTTTTGGCCTCTCAGTCCATTTTAAGACAGGAACTGCTGACTTACAGGGTACATTGAAGCTGAGAAATTATTTCTGTTAGGCTGTTTCTACCCAGTCTCTGAAACTGCTGCAAGCAGAGCTCAGCCAGGGTTTGTCCACAGCTCGCACTCTGATATAGAGACTCACATCCTTGTCATCACAGCTCCTCCCCTCTCACAAATGTTTTTAACATGGCCTGATACAGGGCGCAGAACAGTGGGAAAAAGCATTTCTAGAAAGGTGAATTGTCAGCAGGCACAAGAGAACCTGATGGCATCAAGCTTTCTGCCATCCAAGGCCTGCAGCTGTTCTGTCTGCACACATTCAGAAGCATCAATCTCTGCAGCGACTTTCCTCCTCAGCTAGAATTGAAATGGATTTTGCCAGTGTATACAATTTTTTAAAAGAAGAAATAGGACTATTTTCAGAGTGCAAACAGCTTTTGTTTGTTCACTTGTTTGTGTGGCTTATTTTAGAGCAGCATGTGAATAGCACCCAAAAATTACAGCCTCTCCCACCTGCCCCACACTTCAGCCTTCAGGTTCGGGACCCCATTCAGTTTCAAGGGGCTCAGGGCTTGTTTTCACTACCCTAGGAAGTGAGAATTGAACCATCACACACAGACTCATGGTGACCTTGTCCTGCTCCATTCATTGGTGCAAATTTTGTCACTAACTCACATAACAGCAAAATCAAGCAGCCTGTGGTACGTGGAGTGAAAACCCTTTGGTTCTCCCTTTGTACCACTTCAGTTTAAGCACACACTCCTCATGGCTGGGCTTCTCCTCTCCTCCCTGTTTGTCTATCCAATTCCACAGCTCTAAAAGCAGAGGAATTTACATTGAGCATTTGCACTGTGCTGGCTATGGTGCAAGGCAGGACTGTGTTTGGGATACACTACACTGCAGAAAAGGCAGAGAGGAGCACCCCTCCTTCAGCAACCAAAGGTGTCCAACACCATCCTAAAGGCATACGAGGGACTCGACCACTTGACAAAACCATGGGAAGGTTTTCCAAAACCCTCCTGACTGATGGAGGTTTCTTTAAGCTCCTTGTGGAATGCATTATAGGCTGCCTGCTCTCTATAGACGAGATGCATTGCAATCTATTTTCTAGGCTAAATTTCTCTATTTGGATGAAGTTCCTACTTGGGCAGGCCTCATAAGGGGACTGGCCCAAAGCAGGCACAACAGCTCAGGATTTCATATCAGGCATCCCTCCTATGCTACTGTGTCCTCCTGGAAGGGCCAGAGAGCAAGTTTTCAGGCATTATCTGCAAATGTCAGATTACTGCACTGGTTACCATACTCCCCAAAAAACCTCCTTGCTCACATTAAACACCTTCAAGCAGCCTGATGCCTTGCATGATATCCTTTGATAAGGGTAATAGGAAAAGAAAAATCCTAAGTGCATTCCTCAGGATGCGTGGGAGGTGCAGCAAAGCCTTGGATGGTTTGATTTCCTCTCATGTGCACAGGATAAGTAAGCATCTAGTCACTGATGGAGATTAGTTTTCATTCTTAAAAAAAAACCAGTAAAACCAAACTTACTAATGGGTAAGATACTCATCAGCTTTAGAAGTTTTCCAGTAAGAA
This sequence comes from Cettia cetti, assembly GCA_013401135.1. NCBI lineage: Eukaryota > Metazoa > Chordata > Aves > Passeriformes > Sylviidae > Cettia > Cettia cetti. The sequence goes on from VZUI01049579.1 coordinate 4,924, forward strand.
AATTACACTTTTATCTACAAACTACACTCCAGAGAGAAATTAAACCATTGAAAACCACTGAGAGCACAACAGCATTAGTGTGGATTCATGGGCCAAATCAACAGCCAGTCTAATCTCAGGGTAAGAAAAAAGCATTTACTTCATGCAGCTCCTCTGATTCACAGTGAATGAGCACATCTCTTACAAGAGAGATTACAGAGTTAATCCTGTGTCTCTCTACAGCAGAAAGATAAACAGCACTGCAGTTTTCTCATAACCAGTGTTGTATCATACTACATCATGCTTGAAATCCAGCCACAGCAGCACAGAAAGAGGGGCTTCTGCACGGTTTCCCTTTCAGAAACTGATTTCCCTTCCAGAGTAAAAAAAAAAACCAAGGAAAAAAAACAAAAAAAAAAACAAAAAAAGGAGCCAATAAAATGCTGTTGTAGGTGAAATTGTACATCAGATGACCAGGAATATGACTCAGGTCTGTTGAGAACTGGTTGGCTCTAAAGAGACCTGCTGGTTAGCTCTCGCCAGGTTAGCTCTGCTCCAGGGCTGTGTCCCTGCGCTGCAAGGGCAGGTCCAAGATGGGGTCCCCCTCAGAACATCAAATATATTTTAAACAAGCCACCCAGCCATACAAGCGTTTCACAGTGCTGGTGGCCCACTGCCTGCCTAGCAAGTGCTGTTCATTTTCTGGGGCAACCTCAAACAGGTGGTTTTGGTCTTGGATGACTTTAAGTTAAAGGCAATAACTAGAACAGAACGGCAGTGGCCAAAGCAGTGCTGAAATGGCACCTTCCAGAACACTTCTGGAGAAAGACCAGCCTGTGCTGCGGGCCAGGGCTCCTACAGTAACCAGGGTGCCCCCAAACCTGACCAAAGGAGACCACGCCGTGGACTCTGCACTACTCAGAGCTACCCCAGGTGGCTGCTCACAGCTGGTGCAGGCACTCGTCATCTCAGGCTTTTGTGCCAGCACGGAGAAGTGCAGCTTTTAAACCCTGGGGCTACTTAAGTTTCACTGGGATTGTGCATCCACAGAGAGAGGGAGCATCTCACAGGGCTCTGCGCTCCCCCGATTTCCTGCCCCTACATCACCAGCCTTGGGCACTATAATGCACACCCTTTTATACAGCAGGCACAAAGTAAGCAGGCCTCTTTTTTTTAACTTTTAATGTCATTGACTGCCACCAAGGTGCGAGTGAATTGCGACAGTGCATCCCAGTGTCCCTGAACTGAATGATAAATGCCACAGCAGAATGAAGAGATGAAAGATGACTTCCTGCAAGCAGAAAGGGAGCGTGAGCTTGAAAAATCTATTACTGCCCAAGGTGAAAAGAGTCACTAGCTACAGAAACCAAAACTCCTACACCGCCCTCCCAGGTCATGGCAAAAAAAGACTGCAGCCAGAGCATCTGCACTAAAATGAGCATCAGAATAATCTTGCTGGTAATTTGGGTGTTGAGCATTGATATGAAGCCTGGTTTTTATTTTTACCTTCTTCATTAGCATGTGAAAGAATAAGGAAATTACTTGCCATTATGCTGAGACCCTGAAAACAAAGAAAGGGACACTCAGGTTAGCAACAACCTCCAGCAGAAAGACATGAGGAAGAATGATTGCAGATATCCAGACAGAAGGGAATCCCTTCTAAACAGCATTTCTCCAATCACCTAAAACCCGCAAGGCTTGCACCATGGTAACACAAGCTGTCATTCCTTGCAAGGCTTGGGACCACATTCTGACAGCTACATTTCTGACCCTTTGTAGAGTGTTTTTTGTTGAACCACAGAGGAGGTGCAGCACGTGGCACAGTTTGCTGGCTCTCTGTCTCCCTACAGTGCCACTCTGGCTGCACTTGCACAGAGAGAGCCAGGTCCCCAGGCAGCTCTGGATGGGGTCAGGTGGGTGCAGAGAGGTTTAAAAGCTTGGACTGCCTGCTGCCAGAGACATCTGGGAACAGTCACACATGGGAAACCAGCAGGCATGATGAAAAGACTGGCATTCTCTGGTCTGAAGTCCACAGTGGTGGATGTTTTCCTGAAGTTTTGTGTGCAAAATGAAAGGGGCAGGACAGAAGATATTTCAAGATCTCAGTATGAAAAAAATTCATGTTCCTCAGGGTATAAAGCAGCATCATCAGGTGGGCATAGACACTTGAGGAGTGCTGCCCAGCTTCCTGCCTCCCCCACAGCACAGTCCAGCAGAGGGTTGGAGATGGGACCAGACCGCCAGAGTGATGTGCAGCAGCCATCCCTGTGCAGGTCTGTTCTTTGCCATGACAGCTGGGCCCCTTGCCAAAGTCCACAGCAACACACAGGGGAACAGTTGCCTAATTTTTGGAGAAAGAAAGAGCATATTGAAGCCACCCCCTGTGCTAGCACATCACCCTGACAAGCAATGACTTTGCAGCATGCAGCAGGATGGGTGGATCATCAGGGGAAATGTTCTCATAAGCACAAGCTATTTATTCTCAGCTTTTCCCTTGGCTCTCCTTTGGCACAGCTGTTTTCACTTTTCCAACAATCCCCACAAAGAATGATTACATCCTTAAGGAAACTGCCACCGAAATCCAGCAGCTCAAACCAGGTGCCAAGACACCTTTTCTCCACAAAGGCAAAGAAGCAAACATTTTCTCAGGTCTAGGAAAGCACTACTCACTGCAGCTGGAGGAGCAAACACAACCTGTCATCTGCTTTACACGATTGTTTCCCTCAGCTAGAGGCACTGCTGCTGGGTCAAGTGACAGGGGACACCGAGTCAGGAGGGTAAGTCCCAGCTGCCACTAAAATGATCAGAAATTGTCACTTCCCTCTTTAACAGCAGAGGTTGGTCCCTCTCAATTTGACTGGCAAAGCAGCACGTGCAGGGATGTATCTACCCCTGTCCCACCCCACACAAATAAAAAGCTCTGCTGGCAGCTGAGAGACACACATACATAAAAGAAGCACTGCAAGGTGTTCCCTTGTGAACAGGAACAGTGCAGGAGCTTGGCAGGGACAAAGAGAGGAAAGGAAACAGGCTGGGAAAGGCAGCTGCAAGGCTGGGAGAGTAACAGGAGTACCTGAGAGACAACTGCTAACAAGGCTTTTTCAGAAAACAGCATCAAGAGCCAAGTTATACCTGCAAGGGTTGCAGCCATCTCAGAAAGATGACAGGACCTTTCCCCTGTATTTTAAGGCTTCAGGCTCCTGAGGCCTCTTCTTTTCCTTCTTCCCAGGTCAGCAAGAGGCAAAGCATTCAATGCATGACCTCACACTACTTCAGATGCAGAGCAGTGACTGCTCTCCCTTGATTTTTCAAATAGATCTGCCTCACTGCAGAATAGCAACACCAATTGTCTCACTGCATCATAGCCAGAGAAATTGCTCAGCCTGTGTAGTGGCTGGGTGTTCAAAAACTCATTGAATTAATGCCATGAAAACCAGTTTAAACCATCAGGGTAATCTCACACCAAACTGGATAAAACGGCTCACACAATCCCAGACCTCAGCAGTGAGCTCTCCCCCAGGCTTCCTGATGACTGGAAAAGTTAGAGCACCATGAGCACTCCCAGTCACAGGGTGGTTGTCAGCCCAGAACAGCTACAGGCACTAAGAGCTAATGCAAAGTTGTTATGCTCTGCAAAGCCAGGCCACCAATGGGCCGGTTGCCACCAGCAGGGATCCGAAGCTCTCCAAGGATTCAAAGTCTCCTCAAGGCACTGTCAGTGCAGCTGCCAGTGGCAAGGACTCACCTCAGTCCTGTTCCTGCCATTTCTGATTCCAGAATCACCTCAGCTCCAGAGGACGAAAGAGACAGAGTCACTTAGCGACTGCATTATTTGAGATGAACAGCTGCAGGCACAGCTGCAAGCTGGAACATGCAGAGATGAGTCCAGATCTGGCAGGCAGCATTCCCTGCATTTGTGAGCTTGATCCCTGGAGTCATCCAACCCTAACAGGAGCCATTGACCACAACCCAAGAGATAAATCCAACACTTTCTCATCAAGCTGGCTACCCGGTGCTCCTGATCATTGAAAGGGCAGTGAAACCATCAAAGGAAAATTAATTCCTTCAGGGTTTGCTCATGTCCCCTTTTTTGTTTTACCCCATCTAATGCAGTTTTCTTCGTAAAGAGCCTTCTAGATCAACAATAACAGCAGAGACCAAAAAGACCACTTGCCTGCAGCATCCAGTGCCAAGCTTTCTCAGGTGAATGAGCAGAGAGCCTTGCATCTTTATTCAAGGCTAACAGTATATGGCCTCACCGCTCCTCAACAACCTCGTTAAGTTTCTTTTGAAACTGATAATCTTTGCATCCCTGGCACAGCTCTGAAATAAGCAGACAAGTTGTGGAATTGCTCCTGCCCCATAGGTACATTTCTGAACAAAAAGCTAAATTGGAACTAGCAAAAATAGCCACGCTGCCTGCTCACATGAAATCACACTACCTGTAACCCAGTTTGCAAGCAGCACTGACATATGGAGACTTAACCCTGCCTGATCTTCTCTTGCCTATATCCAGCAGCAGAGGGAGGGGGAAGTGTAGCGTAGAAGAGAAAAACAGTTCAAAAGATCAGTTTTAAAATCTTGTTAACTTGCATCCTTCTTCCTTGTGAGTGTTGAAGAGCATGAGAAAAACTGAATCTTCTTTGCCAATACACAAGAGCCTTTCGGAAGCACACAGAAGGTGCTGCCCAAAGCTGGTCCATCACTCCTGAGTAACACATGACCACTGTTCACCCTCAGACAGGCAAATCTGACCACACAGGAACACCTCTATCAGCCTCCAACTGCAGTAACAAAAATGAAAGCAGCCTGTCCTCAGCACACTGCAGACATACAGAACTGATGCACTGCACCCAGAAAAGAAAGAGCAGACACAAAGAACATAAACAAAAGGGTCTAAGGGAAGCAGAGAAGTGGTCTCTCTTGCTGGTGGCAGCTCAGTGAGGAACTCCTTGGCTAAGCAGACAAAGTGCACACAGAGCCAAAGGAAAAATAGAGAAATTCCTGGAAGAAACGAGCTCTGATGGTTTTATGCTGGTTCTCTTGGTTACATGGACACAACACTGAGCAAGGGGCATCTTTGCTCAGGCAGCAGGGATCTCAGCATACACAGGAAGAGGCTGTCAGTACCAGCCATTCCAGTCTCAGCGGAACTGCCTGCTTCTAGCAACACCTAAAGCAGTTTGATCCAACATTTTTGGATACTTTGATGGTTGAAACAATCAAAATTGCAAAAACACACATTGTTACTTTAAGCAACAGATTTCACTGTGCTGTTTGTAAATGCAAATCTGGTTCTGTCTTTGTAAGCAGAATGCATTTTAATTTAAAGGCCAGAAAGGTGTTATGCAGCACCCCAACCTCTCAAACAAGCCTTTAGTGCTTCTGTTAAGGAGATCTAGTATGTCCCAGTCGCGGTATAAGTACAAGCATTATCCAACAGCAAATTGAGTATCACACTTCTTTTAATGACTATTTAGATGTTTAAATGCTGACCACTGCAACACATTATTCCCTGACACAGAGCTATAACATTGCTTTAACAGCAGCACTGTTGTCCCCAGCACACATTCACTCTGAGCACAGCAAAAGCCTGCCTAACATCTTCAGCATGATTTTGTATCTATCATATCCTGTGACAAACACCTTTTCCCATGAGTCTTTCAATACTGACAGTTTTAAATATAGGTAGGATTCTTCAGTTACAATTTAAAATGCTAAATTCAAGGAGAAAATAAAGCATGCTTTCAAACTGTCTCAATGAGAGAAGCACGTCAGATTAAAATCAATGTATTCTTACTTTGTAGAGAGCCTTCACTAACCATGACCAGCTCAGACATAGCAGTTAAAAATGTAACTTCACAGCCTCTGCTTACACTACAAAAGCACAACTCAGGCAGGAGAGCAGGCCTGTAGCATATTTGACTCCAGCATTACCATTCAAATAGCAGACAAAAAAAACCCCTCCCACCACCCCACCCCTCCAGAGCCCTTTGGAGGTACACATGCAAAAGATTCTGACAAACCATAGAAACATCTGGTTGGAAAGGACCAAAGATTATGGAGCCCAACCGTTAACCCAGCACTGCCAAGGCCACCACTGAACCATGTCCCCAAGTGCCACATCTACATGTACTGTCAATACCTCCAGGGTGGTGATTCTGACACTTCTCTGGGGGGCCTGTTCCATGGTTTGACAACCCTTTTCGTGAGGAAATTTTTCCTATTACCCAATCTAAAACTCCTTTGGTGTAATTTGAGGATATTTCTTCTTGTCCTAACACTTGTTACTTGCGAGAAGAGACCAATCCCCACCTGGATACACCCTCCTTCCAGAGAGTTGTAGAGATAAGGTCTCCCCTGAGCCTCCTTTGGTCCAGGCTGAACACCCCCAGCTCCCTCAGCTGCTCCTCAGGCTTGTGCTCCAGACTCTTCCCCAGCTCCACTGCCCTTCTCTGGAGTCTCTCCAGCCCCTCAGTGCATTTCCTGTAGTGAGAGGCCCAGAACTGAACCCAGGTTTTGAGGTGTGGCCTCACCAGGTGTGGCAAGGACAGAGGGACAATCACTGCCCAGTCCTGCTGGCCACACTGGCTGATACAGGCCAGGATGCCACTGGCCTTCCTGGCTACCTGGACACACTCAGATGTTTTTTTCTAATGGAGCACTAACACAGCATTATTAGATCTTCAGTGAATTAATTAATATAATTGCATCACACAAAAAAGAATTGTGGTCTAGGACCACAAAGATTTTGTGTATGCACCACTGCTCTCCAAGGCTCTGGCAATTGTTTGACTCCTCAACTGTTACACTTTCTAGCACATATCTGGTAAAGTATTACACATTTTGTTTGTGCAGTCAATAACTCTCAATATGAAAAACCATTTTATTGCAAACTTCTAGAAGGAAAACTGATCCCAACTAAAGCAGGAATCTGGCACATAATGTGCTCAGAATTTTTTACAAAATAATTACAATCCAAGAAAAAATACCTACAGAAATCAGTACAAGTATCATAAAGTATAAAAGCTACAAGACAAGAAAATTATAGTCCCTCCAATATGAAATATGCTTCAAGAGCCGTATCCAGTTCTTGCACATTTCATGATGTAACTTTCATTCGAGAAATTATTTCATTCACAAAACTATTCTTCTTTGCCAGCACATCATTTCTCAGCTGTTTCAACTTGACTTTGATGTCTTCTTCTGACATATCTGTCAGAGGCAATGCTTTCACTTGACAAAGGAAATCCTGAATTATTTTTTCACCTTCCTGAAATGGAGAGAAGGAAAAGAAAACAGAAAAGATGTTTAGATTGCAAGCTGGAATTTTCCAAATCCCCTATAGATACAAAGTATTGTTCATCAGCAGAAACTCAGTGCAGGCAAAAATCATGGTTATTTTTGTTCTTGCTATCAAGCTCTGAACACCAGAACAGATCACTTATGCTGGTACCAGAAGTTCTTTTTCAATACATGAGCAAAAAGCACCAGTTGATCAGCATAAATACAGTACTTAACATTGTGATCTCCTGTAAATGTTCCACATTTAATTCCAGTGTGCAGCCACACGAGGTGAGGACTGCCAGCAATAATAGCACCAGAATGGTCCCATTACCCAAACTAGTTAGTTTTAGAAGGTGCTGTCAATCAAAAGCAATGTTTCAATATGCAAAAGGAAAGGATAAATTGTAACCAAGCAACTGCAGAGTGGCCGTCACCAAGGAGAACAGATGATAATTAAGCTTTATGCATATGCTTTTACACAAACAGGCAAAGTGGAACTTCTAAACAATCTGACTTGAATAGCAAGAACAAACATTGCACTGAACAGCGTTCAGAATCCCTATAGTGGAAACAACTGGTCCCGAATGCAGAAGTTTGTCTAGTCCTCTGCAGTGTAGAATTCTACTGCTAAGTTTACTTAGTTTTCTCTTAACATTTAAGACTGATGCAGTAGTTTTCAGTGCAGAAGTTTCCAAAAAGTAATAGCACCCTTTTCCCTCTATACAAGATGACAACCAAGGCAGACAAACTCTCTGGGTGAGACATCTAAAGCTCTGTCATTCTACTGCCTAGAGGGTTTTTGGAATATTAAGTATTGCTGAAACACCCAAGAATAAAACACAATGATGTACTTTGTCACAAGTGTTTGCTATGTCAATTTAATTTACACCAACTTAGGACCATGCAGCCAGGTCCAACTAATCTAAAAATTCCTTCACCATAACACCTGACACAGGCAAGGTAACAGTGGAGCAGCAGCTGAGGTATCTGGAGGGAAAGCCTTCTGGCAGTAAAAAGCAGAACAGACCCACTTACTAAGCCAGGAACAACAAATGCAGTTGACCTCTGAAACTGGAAATAAAGTAACAGGTAACAGCCTCTGTCTAGAGCAAAGGCTTTTTAATGTAGGAAGTGTTTTGGATGTAGACTAACACTTCAAGGCTTCCATACACTGGAGTAGTACCGAGGTTGCCAGAAGGAGATAGATGTGGTATAAGGCTGTGGAGTCTCAGGCTGACTGCTGGGACACAAAACTAAGCTCTGAAGCAGGTTTGTGTGCACTCAGCAAGGAGGACCCAGGCACTGACAAAAACCAATGCAAACCACAAAGCAGCAGCACGTGGATTTCCCAGGAGGCTGCCACAGATGCCACTGTCAGGACTCTTAATCCAGCAATAAACAACACAGGATATTCCGTAAAAGCTTCCTGCAGCCTTTGTTTTCCTTTACACGACCTGCTAAGGATTCTTTTAAAGACACTTCCCTTTGTGACACCAGTGATCAGACATTCCAGGTGTTGATTGCCATGTTCTTTGATATGATCAGCTTCTGAGATGTGGCAGTTCTGATGGGACAGGAAGGGCACAAAGCAGAAGGCTGGGTATTCAGCTTTTCTCTGGTGTGAGCAGATCTGATCACACTGGGCTCCAAGAGCTCAGCACCAAAGAACACTCAAATAGGGGAAGCAAATCCTGGTTTGACCCAACTGCAGAGCCAAGAATACTCTACACAATGGTAACAAAAGCTGTATCTTTAATCTACATTTTTAGATAACTATGTTAACTTGAAATTAATCTAAATCAAACCCACTATCCCGAACATCTCTTCAACTTCTAATGAACATCATAGCCAAGCTATTTTGTTACAGAAAAATACATTATTTTTATTACAGGTAATTATCCTCAGACTTTGGGGGAATCTGAATCCTTAAATGATTTTGCTTCAGCTATTCAAATTTTAAAAACTATTTTAAACTATTTTTGATAGCAAACCTCTCTTTCTCTGTGTAATTTCTTGGCTGGTGGTTCTCCTTCAGATTCCTTGGACTTGGCAATGTTTTGAAACTCCTCCAGCTCCAATGCTTTCTCTCTTGCACTTTGTATCACATGTTTTGGGAAAGCTGCCAACTCTGCTACATGTATTCCAAAACTCTGGTCACAAACACCTGGATCCAGAGAAAAAAATCCAACAGTTAAGAATTCTCACAGAGATTATAAGGACATGCTTGTAATAGTTCTCTGTTCTGAAGAATTAAGTGCATGACATTATTTGGTTCTCCTCAACACTTTTCTAATACCTTTATCTTTTCTAATAAAAACAGTAACACAGAATAAAGAATATGCTCTTATTTAATTAAGCTCTATTAGAGAAGTAATTGCTGAGCTCCAAAGTGCTTCAAGAAGAAATGGAAAACTCTTCAGGCAGAGAGAATTTCCCTCTGCTACTTGAATTAAATTGAACAATGATTTTTATTGAAGTATTTTGGCACAGTCTGTAGAATATAATAATTTGCATGTTTTTAATAGGTCTCTCTGACATTTACTCTATACCTATATAAATACATATATGTGTGTGTATAGACAAATATTAAAAATGTATTCTCAATCATCCCTCTCCTCCTTTGCATCTGGTACAACACAATTCCTCAGTCTCCAGGAGTCATCCATTATATCAACATCTTTCAACTGTAGCTTCACACTTACATCAATTAATACTGCATTTATAACGTGTTTGAGAAAATTCCTCATAATTGCTCAGAATACACAGTTACATAAATTACACATAGTTATGTAAAACAATTTTCACTTCAGTATCAAAAGCCCTCTGATAAAATCTATCAACTCTTATTTGTTTGCATTATCATAATTCCATTTGTCCTTCCACAGATATTACTACATACTTTTAATTCTATTTTATTCTTAACTCCAGCAAGGAGTTATTTAAGAATAAATTAATTACACTTGCAAAATGACAGTTGTTTTTTTAACTAATCATCTATTAAATACTGGATAACCAAAGAATAGGTGAAGGAAAACTTAGCATTTACACTTCTTCTGTTTTATTAACCCTGCAATCTCTCAGGTTTCTTAAAGGAAATTGACACATTTAAGCAGAAATTAGTCTTGATTTTGTGTTAAAAAACACACCTCCCCAGACCCAGATCTAACCCAGTTCTCAGCTCAGAGAATCCTGAGCAGAGGCCTGGAGAAGTACTTCATGTGTCTCCTCTTCCAGTGATTTTTGTCACCCTTGAAGCATGAAGACATGGTTGAAAACACTGTATAAAAGAAAGTTTCTTGTCATGCTTTTCAGGTTTATTTATACATTTCAAATGACATGAAACCTGTTACTTGTTTCAAAACACAGCTGTATCCAAGCTGCCTACACACACATCCTTGATGGAGCAATATAATAATTCCAACAGGAAAAAGAGCACAACACTAAATGCAAAAACTTAGGTGAAAGATGGATATCTGATTGGAGACCAGGTATTTAAAGACTAAGATTTCATACTGTTGTGTCTCCTCTAAAAGAGGTTTAAGTAGACAGATAAATAATATTGTGTCTCCATGCTCAATACCACTTCCAAGAAAATGAATGGAATGAAAAGACATTGCATGTGCTAAGAAAAGATGTGTATGACTAAAAATGACAAAACTGATTGAAGAAAAAGATGAAACTGGGCTTCTACAGTTTTCATCATGACCAGAATGGCTGAATTAATGTAGGTTTTAAAAACTAAAGGAGTGGGTTGAAGAAAGAGGGGAATATTAGGGGGTTTTATTGTATGAGCTGCTGTTCCAAAGGATGTAGAAGGTTTTGATATAGTGCATATTGATTCCCTCCTCAACCAACATGATCAAAACAAGGCACCTAAAGTAGCTTGTTAGCAGATTCTGTACATCACCATCTCTTGCTGCACCAAAACCACTTGGTTTCCATGCACACATGCAGCAGTTTATGACTATTTTTCTTCAGTTCCAATGCCACACTAAATCACCTTTTAAGCACCAATTTGAGCAACACATTCAGAGGACTATGAACCCTCACTTTGGGGAAGGAGGTCAACATGTGCTGGAGAGGACAGGAAACAGCAAACTAGGAAAGAACCAGACACCTCCTCTCCACTGGGGCCAGCTGGGAACCAGGGCCACAGCAATTTGGTGTAATATTCAAGCAAAAAACTGGGCATTCCCTAAGGAAATGCACCCACAGAACCCATTTCTAAGGAATAAAGATCCCAAAAGACAAGGACACAGAGTATAAAGGTACAGGGCTGTGGCAGGGAGAGCTAATTCAGCCAGCTTTGAGCCAGAGGAGAGCAGTACTGCTGCTGCTGCGAGTCCCCTTGCTCGGAGCAGCCTCCCAAGCTTTACAGAAAAGTACCCAAAACCTAACTGCAAGATGACAGCCAGAGGGGAACACGACATTAAAAGTGGTCACACATGTAATCTAAGGGCAAGAAATGAAGTAATTTCATGGATTTAAAACTGGAAAAAATAAATAAGAAATAGACAATTAGTAATGTCATAGGAGTAAACCCAGCAAGGTATCAGATCCAGGATAGCCAGAGTGTTCTGCAGTAACCCTGTTCCACCCATTCAAGTGATATCTAACTCATTCCTTCGTTGTGGAACTCAGAAGAGAAAAATCAAGAGGTACAGAGTAAGTACTCTGCCCACATTTTCAATCAAAATCTCAGCCCAGAGGTTGCCAATCAGACTGAAATGCTCTAGTGAGGACAATCCAAAATCACCATAGAGTTCACAACTAAATTAGAATGCCATAAATGGGCACACCTTGCAAACCACAGTTACAGCTCTGCTTTATTCAGCAATAAATACAGGCTCCTGCTAAGCAAAAACAAATGATGGGGGATATAGAGAAGCAGGAGGAATAGATGAAATTTATGCCTAATTAAAAATTGTTTAATTTAATACCAAAAGGAATAACTGGATCCACTAAAAGACTTTAATTAAATGCATCTAACTGACCTTATACTAACAAAACAAGTTAGATGTTGTTTCACTATGATGTCATTTGCTAAAAGTTACCCATATGATTTTTCCTACATCAAACAACTGTATAAATTGGGCAATGTAAGACTAAGTCTTATTACAATGAAATAGACATTATTAAAAACTGTCAGCACATAAAAGGTGCACTCATTTCTTTTAAAAGAACAGTTTAAGAAATGTCTCTTCCATCAGCAGTTAAAAACGGCTGTTTTAGGAAAACACAAAATAACCTTCTGGAACCCTTCTCTCTGTCTTTAAAAAAGAAAAGGGGAATAACTCAAAACCGTCAACTTGAGCGGCAGAAATAGTCTAGATAGCTTAAGAAATAATAATCAATGTCATCACCTACTGTGTTCACACATGAACAGAGCTCCTGTCACACACACTGTCTATGGACAGAGAAGAACATACATATTATAAACCCCAAGCCTGGAGTATGACACAAATTTGGAGGGGGATTTTTTTTCTATTAAGATTTTTCTCTCTCAGCACAAAATGAAGCTGAGACACGGTCTTACCTTCCTTGACACGATAAAGCATGGTCAGTGTGTCATCGCTGGTCAGAGCAGTGACATGGAGGTTATTCACTGTTGGCATCTGGTCAGCAAGAGCTGTGAGCTCATGAAAGTGTGTAGCAAACATGGCAAACCCACAGATTTTGCTGGCAATGTATTCTGAGATAGCCCACGCTAAGCCAAAGCCATCGTAGGTAGAAGTTCCTCTTCCCAGCTCATCAATGATTATCAGGGAGTTTTCAGTTGCTGTCCTAAAAGCACAAGAGCATTTGTTACCCCTGGACAGCAGCATGAACTCTGGATATTGGAGTATCACCAGTTATGCTATGGATGCAGAGCATGGAAGAGGCAAATGACCCTTCTTATTTACAAATATAGCAGACACAGCATTACACAGATCATTCTAAATTAGGTTCTTTGTCCCATTTAGACTTTGGCCTCTTGGTAGCAACTCTGTATTGACCACTGGAATGAACAGAAGGCTACTTCAAGAACTTATGTAACAGCTAAAATGAACTTGAGATTCTCCACTAAGATTCCCCACAGAAGAAAAATCTTAAATGGACCTCTCTTAGAATGCCTCCTTTCCCATCAACCCCAACCAACACAACCAAACAAAAGCACAAGACTTGCCTAAGGATTGAAGCAGTTTCCAGCATTTCAGCCATGAAAGTAGACACTCCCTTCAGCTGGCTGTCTCCTGCTCCCACCCGAGCCAGGATACAATCCACAATGGTTATTTCTGCGGACTCACACGGCACAAAACACCCAATTTGGGCCATGAGAACAATCACCCCCGTCTGTCGGATGTATGTTGATTTTCCCCCCATGTTAGGGCCTAAAGAAGAAATTTTCCAAAAATTAATTTAAAAAGCATCATCTTTTTACAGTTCAACAGTTCTTTTAAAGGAGAACAGGCTCTAAATTAAAACAAAGAGGGTTTAAACTTCTTACTCTCTTGCCAGAAAAGAGCAGCAAACTTGTCTAACAGGTGCAACAAGTGGCTCCAGGGCTAACAAAGCTTGCTTGTTTGTCTTACTGAAAGCTCCTTTTTCAAAATAAAGGTGATCACAGAACATTAGGGGCCTTCCTAAGTTTTGGGACTTTTCAAACATATAAGTAGTCATCTAAAACGTGTTCATACCTAAAACTAATGAGCTTTACATTAAAAATCATCACTATTTATTTTGGCTCAAGAATTGCAATAATTTGTTTTCACCTCAAACAACTATTAAAATTTCTCTGTAAAAATGAAACAGCTTAGTTACAGACTGGGTACAAGCTAATGGGTGACTCAGGATCAGCAAACTCAGGTATTAAGTAGTTAATTGTAACTGAAGTACAAATGAAATAAAAAGTATTTTCCAGAAAACTGATCATTAAAACCAATTTTACGCTTTTGCTAACCAGAAAAAGAAGCGTGTTACCAGGCATTTATTCAGATTTTCAGTTTTTCTTTTTGATTATGTTAGAAGTGCTCATTAATCATTCTCTAATTTCAGATCTTCGCTACTCAGAACGTATGTTAAGGACATCTGGATGGAAATTAAGGTTCAATTAAATCTATAAACACTAAAAATGTTTTCGCGTATAGTAAAATTATCTTAATTACACCAGAGAAAAGGGTAAAAAATGGAACAGTCATTGAATCATGTTTTGCATTTAAAATCGACTTTAATACTTCACAAAGAAAACACTAACAAAGAGGCTGCTTAGAATCTTGCGTACAAAAATGTGGCCACAGTACAGTTGATGCCTAGTGGAATTTTCCAAATCACTTTAGCAGGGTCAGGCTTTCCAGCTCCTGAGGTTGCCTGGCTTGTGGAGTTACATTCACTAGGGCATCACTTGTAGGAAGAACTAATTTTTAATTTTCTACTGTCTCAACAGGCTCTCTTTTCTTCTCAAATGTCTCTTTGTAAATCAGCGATCACCTTCTCCAAACAGTGCACTACAACTAAAATCACAATAACCAATTCCATTACTATTAGTTTGGATGATGAGAAATATGCCTGTAGCTACAGAAACATGAGAAAGAGAAATATGCCTGTATGTACAGAATAGCCACAGTCAAAGGTAACAGTTCACGTGAACGTTGTTGGCACTTTAAAAAAACTAATCAATAATAGCAATAAATAATAGCTTAGAAATACCCTCCCTTCTTTTCCAGAACTAAATCTTATTCCCCATGCAGAAAGGTGAGTAACTCCGTAGCTGCTTGCCCTTGATGAGAGAAATTGTTTTGACAGAATTTTATTAGGTTGCTGATTTGCTTTGCTTGTTGCTGATTTGTTTTTTCCTTTTAAAAAGACATCATTATTGGAAATACTCGAGACATTTATATGGTAAATAACAAACGAAAAGGCTAACAGAAATATTTACCAGTAATAATGTGGAACATCTGCTTGCCCTTCTCAAAGGTGATGTCATTGGGGATGAAGGCCACCTCATCCTGCACTTCAATGCAGGGATGCCTGGCACCTTTCAGCACAATCCTGCCCTGTCCCTTCTCCAGAATGATGGGCCGGATGTACGGCACCGGGGCTCCGTTTGACACGTGTGCAAAGCTGACAATGGCATCCAGCTGAGCTATCACATCATTCATCGTCTGTATGGGCTCTGCATAACCTGGTTTGCATGGAGGAGATGCAAATTCCATTAATTATTTCATTCATTCCATTTAAGCAATGCCATTAGCTATTCTGCTCTTCCTGAGAAGGTACCTTGAAGCCTATACTGAATCCATCAGGTTAATTCATCTGCAGTAATAATTTTCTTCAAGACAAAAGGCACCTTGCGGGATGCAAT
This sequence comes from Cettia cetti, assembly GCA_013401135.1. NCBI lineage: Eukaryota > Metazoa > Chordata > Aves > Passeriformes > Sylviidae > Cettia > Cettia cetti. The sequence continues at coordinate 20,531 of VZUI01049579.1, forward strand.
ACTAAAGTTTCCATGCCTCAAATACCAAGGAAACTTCTTCGGACCAAGAAAAGGAGGAGGTGAAGCCATGTTGATTATTTTGCCTTATCTGGAAATCCAGTAAGTTTCCTTCCTGAATAATACACTGCATTCTGATGCTCATGCAAGCAGAGACACCAGAGACACAGCACAGACAGCTCAGACTCAGCAGCCATCTGTGTTTGTGTGAATGATTTGGATGGAGAGGTCTGTCAGATATAGTGCCCATGACACCAGGCTATGTGGCCCAGCATCCCCAGTAACAGCTTTTTAAGTTTTGGTGTTTGGTTTTCTTCAGCGAAAGGGATGAGGGACTGGAGCCTACAGCCCAAATTCCCCAGTGTCTCTTCTGTTTTGGTGAAGGATTGTAAAGAATGCCCTGTAACTAGGCAATCTTGGAGCAAAATATATGGAAATAACTTAGGAAACCAAGAATTTTTATTGCCATATAAGCAATGACTAACTTGATCTTCTGTCAATGTCATACCAATGTTTATAGACCTCAGGTCCCACTCCTTCAGTTCTCTGTTGTCCTTTACCTCTTCTGCTGTGTGGGTGAAGATGCCCAGAGTCAGGGAGGGAGGTGGAGGATAGACGTGGCCTTTATGGCCTTATTTTTGTTCCTATTATGAGATTAGCATTTCCACACACCCCATCACTGCACGTCTACAGCAATGCCAGGAAAGAGTCTGGTGACAGAAGACAATTCATATTTCCAACTTCCAACACCTCACTTTTCACACTAAGTCTTTGTCTCTGGAAAAGACCCTCAAAAAAACAGCAAGTCCTCCCAACACTCCAGACTGTGACACACACCAACAGTGGCATATTCACCTGAAGCAATGTTAATGATTTCCTTAACAATTGCATCCTGAGCCTCTTCGTACTCTTCCCTGTTCTTTATATATTCATCATTGATGGTGCTCAGTTTGCTGTGAACAAAACAAGAGTATTTAGAAGGTGTGATGTTCTGCCTTCACCTACAATGTCAAACTTTTGGCCTCCTCATCTGAGTCAACACTAAGGGTCCCCACCTGTTTTAACAGCAAGGTTCAGCACAAAGACCACAGTTATTGACCTACAATTCATCCACACCAAGACGGCCTCAAGATTAATTCCAAGTTTAAGATCACCCATAAGGGCCAAACCAGAAATTTCAGCATCAACATGACTCTTAAAAACATCTATGTTTGTTATAGAGCTGCTATGTGATAAGGACTGACTCTTAAAACTGAATTTCTGGCTATTTTGCTACATTTTGCTGCTAAGCAACTGTGTAATTAGCCCAGAGTCCTACAACAGGCTTATCAACATGCATTGACTTCTTTCATTTAGTAAAAACCTAAGCTAACTCCTGTCACTATGAACAGGTTCTGGTCTTCAAACTAAAGTAAACTGAAATAAAGACAAGAGTTTAAACATATTTTTATTCCTCTAAAGCTTGTCTCCTAGACAAAGAAGAAGAGTCTGCAAGACTGAATAAGAAACACACCCAAGTAGTGTGCCCACACTATAGGCAGAAGTCAGTCTTGTGCTTCTAGTACCACCTACAGAAGCAACTATAACTTAACTGAGCACAGAGAAGTCTTTTTTATTAGTGATGCATGGGCTGCTTCACTAAGGGAAAGTAACAGTACAGGTTCTAAGTACATTTTCTCAGTTACAGAAAACTTAACTTTATCATACATTTAGATTCACAACATATTTAGAACCAGAAAGAGCTGTTTTACATTTCAGGGATGTTTTCAAAAAATATCCTCTGAGTAAATGTTAAAACAAAATGCAATTAAGGTTTACACTTTGTTCATTTAAGTAAATTGTAGCAAAATACACCAACATATTGGCTGGTGTGAACCAATACGTTTGGCCTCCTTTTCAAAGATTGGTAACTATGGAAGTGAGTGATTAAAAGAAACCAGTCACTGTACCATCACACCTGGTGGACAAGAAGCTGAACACAAGACAGCAGTGTGCACCTGAGGCAGAGAAGGCCAAGCCCATGCTGGCTGCCCTATCTAGAGTGGACCCAGCATGCTGAAGGAAGTCACTCTTCCCCTCTATTCAGCACTCCTGAGACAACATCTCTGGTTTTGGGTTTTGTCTTCCCAACATCGAACCTGGAGCCACAAAGGTACAGAGCTGGAGCACGCAGCACACAAGGACAAGGCTGAGAGAGATGCCTGCCCAGGCTGAGAGAATCTGAGGTCAGCCTGGAGGGAAGAGGCAACAGAATCTCCTTGGAGGTGCAGAGCAAAAGAACGAGATCCTAAGATCCCAAGTTTATGCAAGGAAAATTCTCATTAGATCTGATTAAAAAAGTTTTCATAAATAGTAATTCAACACTGGAACTTGTGCCCCACGAGGCTGTGAAGGATACTTAGAGGATGGGCACTTGGGCAAAGCCTTGGGCTACCCCACCTAAGCTTGAGATAGGATCTAATTTCCAAGGTGCATCTGTTTGAGCGAGGGATAGATAAGAAGTGGCCTTCAACCTAAGTTATTACTCAATTCTGCACATGCAACTTTCTCCTTCATTTGCTCTGTGTAAAAACAACAGAGAAACAACTGATGACTGATGCAGCCTTGCTCTTGCTAAAATGCTTTAAAAGAGCTAAAATTCAACAAAAAAAAATATAGACTTTTCAGCTGATGTGTGTCAGAACTCCTGTCCAGACAAGGACACACTGAAACAGCCTCAATGCAATTAGCCTGAAGACGTTAAATTTTTTAACAGCTCAAACAAAAGAGCCACAGAATTGAAGTTCCATACACAGGACTAACAGAAATTAGAGAGGGGAAGAACAAAGGGGAAAAAAAGGTAATCATCAACAAAATTCTGCATGTCACATTTGGTGATAAACATAAATAGCTCTTTCCCTACTGCAGCTTGTATCTGTATAAACACTCACAGTAAAAGCAATTATGATACTTGCTGCAGCTAAAACAGAAAAATTAGCCCAAGTCAAAGGTCCAAAAATAGATAACAGTTGGCAACGTAAATGGGGAATGCAGCATTTAACAAACTCTCTGCCAGTCCAGCTCAATATTTCAACCTGTGAGCCAATTTAAAAGGTTTTTGCCATTCAGGATGTAGGGATTCCAGTTTATCAGTTTATAATTATAAAGGAACAACTCCATTACTTTCAGAACAGGCTTAAAAAAACTACAAGTATCACCTCATACCTGTTAGTAAATTTCACACCATTCTTCTGTGTATCGATTACTGAATATTTTGAATTGTTACGGAGAGCTTTTTCCTCCTTACAAGTTATCCTAAAGTGATGTCCAAACTGTGAATTTGTCTCCAGTTTGATACTTTTGCCAGCTTCCAAACCTTTCAGACAAAAACAAAGAAAAAGAAACCAGCTGTATTATCACAAATCCTGCAGCCTGTGCTGTTCCTGCTCACTAATTTAGCTGCACTTACATGACCTAATTCAGTAGACTTGCTTTGGTTCTGTACAGGTATGAGAGATACCCACACTGAACACAAATTCATTCCCTGCTCTTACTTTAAAATGCTCTCCCAACTGCATATTCAAATCAGGCTCATAATTACTGCATTGCTACGAATTCTCCAGGAAGGTGAAAAATGCAAGGACACTCTGCATTGCTGCTGTTAGCACAGCACCTGTACTCTTGTGATCCTTTTACTAACACATAGTTCAGTTGCAAGATTTCTCATTCCATCCCTACACAATCTTGGCTTTCCTTCTTCTCATCCAGGTATCATCTTTACACTAAAAAAAAAATCAAGACAAAAAAATGCAAGCTCTTAAAGGTGTAACCGAAAACAAGTATAGTATTGCCAATTTTCCTTGCCATATTTGCATTAAAAGTTGGTGGCTTTCTCTTTTTCTTAAAGTTGCTCTTTCAGTGCCCGACTCATCAGCTGCACATGGAATTTTCTGCATAGGATAGTCAACTCTTTAAATGTCTCATTTGCTTAAGAATCACATTTTGCAAGGAACATCAAAAGAAAACTGAATGGAAGCTCAGGATAATGCACAGAGGGGAAAAAGAAAAGTCTCAGTGCAGGTCCTCAAAGAATGTAAAATAGAACTAGACTTAGCCAAGAGTTTAATGAGTTACAGTTCTACAAAATGGATTCTGCAACATATATGATAACTTCTGAAATATTTTGGAATGCTGTTTCAAAAAAAAAAAAAAAAAAAAAAAAAAAAGTGAAGTTATAAACCAAAACTCCCTCAGTTTTCAACAGCTTGTGCTGGAACAACCAAAGTGACCCCAGCTCAATAATACAATAATGCAAACATCCTTTAACTCCTTTATACCAGTTTTCATCACCTGACTGCAGAACATTTTACAAAGGAGACACGAATAAAGGCAGTTCCAAATGCTACCTAATTCTTTGGCTGCAGTCTTTAGTAAGGACTGCATTTTTTCTTCCAGTTCATTCATCTTCTCTCTTAATTCTGTTATATTAGGATCAAAAGAAGCCTTGACAAGAAATTCATGATTCTCCACCTGGAGTAAAATAACAAGAAAAAACTTATATGAACACAGGCAATAAAAAAAAATCATCTCCCTGATCATACACAGTGAAATGAATTTACTGAATAATTGACTCAATTTTTTATATATATATATATAATGTTGTAATACCATGTTGTTTGGGATAGTTGGTGTCTGGTTCAACTGCAAAACAAATGCATCTGAAATACTTGTTTTCTCAGATAATATACTTCATAGAAGCAAAATATACCAATTTAACAGACTCCTTTCTGCTGAAATGGAGTTGTCTGCACATTTACTTGCAAACAAGTAACTGAGAAGTAGGCAGGGCAAAAAGGGAAGTCAGAGGGAACGGAACTGTCATGTACATAATCTGCTACCCTGGGCTCGGGCAGCCAATCAAGACAGTGTAAAAGCATGCGTGTTGCAAAACAAGAAGCCTTTGGAAGAATTAGGTAGTTTCTGAAACAGTAATTGCTGCCCCAAAAGAGACTCTAGAGATTTAGGAAGGAACCTACATAGTGTCAGCAAAAATCCTACCAATTCCAACCCTGCTCTTGAGTTGAAAAGCAGATACGGTTCCTTCTAAGTTTAACATTTTCAGAGGCAAGGATGAAGCATGCTGTATTTCATCTTTTTTCTCTCTTCCCCAGGCTTCTACTGCCAGGTGGCTATGTACCAAAAGCACCACCAAACTTTGAAGGTGCCCTGACTTGAGGAGGAGGTTGAAGTCGATGGTTTTTCAAAGGCCCCTTATGAATCTGTGATAAATAGGAATGGAAGTGACAATTTCTCAACTTTTATTACAGCTAGGTAAATGAATAACCATATCCCACGCTTTTTGAACTTAGATGTTTCTTTTTATATTAGAATGGATTATTGACATAATTTAGTTGCTATGACAACCTATCCTTCAATTGCACTCAGAATAGAACTGTGTATTTTATTTGAACTCCCTCAAAATCCAAGAGGAATTTCAAGTCAAAGTTCAAATTCTAATATTCATAGGGACAACAACAACCAGTGTTGGCCTATCTGTAGACATCTTCCAGTACCTTGGAGGGGGGAGAAAACCAAATTCAACATGCCAGATTCTATGGGATTTGACTAAAAATAACTGACTTGTTATTCTGTTGAGAAGGACAACAAAACATTTTAAAAGTAGAACCTGAAAAGAAATTTGAAGAGCTGGACTATGAAGGGTGAAGGCTTAAACAGCTGTTAGTTTTAAAGAAAACAGAGTCTCAGGGCACACAAACTGCATCAACAGATGGTCTGTAACGGGTATAAAGCTATAAATTTCTTCATTACCATACATCACAAATTACAGCAACATGTCAATCAAACAAGTCTTTCCATAAACAGTAAAATGCATTTGATGGATGCACAACACAATACAAAGAAAGAAAACACAGTGCTCCTCTCCTGCCTTTAGAGAATAGTATGCATGTTCAAAATTCTGAAGCCATTGCAGTTTCACAAGTTCAACAAACAGCCCTTACTACCATGTCTGGCACGTGTTTAGGTAGTTCTCTCATACCTACAATCATCTGAGACTTCACTCAGGACAATCCTAATCCCTGGTTAATTAAGAAAAAAAAAATCCTGAAAGACATACCCTGGCTAAATTCTAGATTTGAGATATATCACATTTACTTTAAAAAAACAAAGAAGTAGTGAAATTACAAAATTACTTCTCCACTTCAATACTGATGAGATCTTTAAAAACTAGTTTCAGGTCCACAGCATCACTGCACCCAAAGCATTTTTTCACTGGTTAGATAATTTCAGATAGTGAGTGAATATCCTGTTGAGTACCCTGATATACTAACGACAGTCTTTATATATTTCACAGCTGAATTATCACTAGCTTCTTAATATAGATGATCAATTAAATTTAGTGCGTACTCAGTAGATTGCAAAGCTCAGTAAGAAACTTTAATTGCTGACTAAACCCTGCCCACACAACATTTCATACCTTTTCCATGTCCAATGTTGTTTCTATCATCTCCAGAAACTTTGAGAAGTCAGAGCAGATATCAGTAAGAGGTGTTATAAATACAGCCAACAACAACATCTGGTGAGTTCCTGTTATGAACAAACAAGAAAAATCATTCACAAACCCCCACAAATTTACCAGAATTCACTTACCCAAGATAAAAAACACAACCACTTAGATAGTTAATTTTTACAAAGGTGAGCTGTGACTATTTCACTAAAACACATGTACCTTTTTCTAAAATTGGCATTATCCCATCTACATTCTGATTAAGCTTGTAACTATTCTGTCATTTCTGTTCATGACTGGGGGTATAACTTCCCTTCTACTATGAGCAAAACTACAAACAACAGTATAAAAGCAAACCTGCTGTCTGAATATTACCAATTCTTGCACATAAAAAGTTGACATGACTTCTGCAAAAAATGTAGGGTTTATCATCCACACTCACAGGTTTTAATTCTTCTTAATAAAGTATTACCTAATACTGGGAATATTTGGTAATTACAATATGGACATAGCAACTGAAGTGTATGTTACCTTTTCACAAGAAAAAACCACATATTATAGCCAGATCTTTACAGTCACTTCTTTCCACTAGACAGGAAAGCATCATAATCAACAGAGAGACTCTGCAGCACCAAGTCAAACTGCATAGCACACACTTCGGCTGGAAGTCCATGGAACACCAAAGGCATTGAACACCAAGAGCAGTTCACAGTTAACAGGCACGGATACCGCCAAATGTGTGAAAGAAGTATTTTCTTCAGGTACATATAAGCTACAAATAAGCACCTATTTCCAGCAGCCAGCTGTGGAAATGTTCTGTCAGTAAATACATGTTTACATCTTTGCAGCCACTTCAAGTTATGATTCAATCACAGAAAGATCAGCATTATTGACTATATGATTTTAAAAAATGCCTCAAAATGAATCCAATACTATGAGTTTATACTCACTGAATTATACTCACACAATTGTGTTGCTTGCCTCTAATGCTGACAGGCAAGGCTTTGCAAATTAACAGAGAAATACAGAATTAAGCTCTAGCTATTCCAGAGTCTCTTAATTTCTTACCAGACTAAGAAAAAAGTCCTAGCCTTTCCTAAGAAAAACTGCCATAGAAATTTACAGAAAAGTTGCTACAGAAATGCATAGAAATTACACAGTGACAAGATCACCCAGATGAATAGAAAGAGAGTTTGATTTCTTTTTCTATCATGCCTTTTTGCTTCCCCAATCCCTCAAACTTTTAAAGTGAAACCTCTAAACTGACTAATATCTATTAAGAGAGAAAAAAATTACATATTGTTGAGATTACTGAACTTGCAAAAATGGAGTTTACTGCCGACTAAAAATATTCCAAACCAAGAGATATGAAATAAAGATTGTTTTCAATTCCAAATTTCTCACTTGCTCTCTCAATATCTTGATTCTTTCCATTCTGTAAGAAGACACATCTAAACCAACCTATAAAATAAAAGCAGCAAGAAGGAAGAGACTGAAGAGCAGGAAAACTTTCATGTCCATTCTTCACATTGGACTTAGCAGTTCCCAGTGCTCCAGCTAATGGAATATATGGCACACACAATGAAATGATTTTCAGTATTCTTGAATCAATGAAAAATGATTGTGCTTGGACTTCAAGTGGCAATTTTAATTTCTTCTTTTGAAAGGACTAAGTAGGGAAGTATAACGATGTCATTCATTATCTAAGCTTGAAGGGTACAGCTCAGACACCATAGGAATATGTCACACGCAAAAGTTAGAATCTATTGATTTATTACGTAAATAAAATACAAATGTATTTACATACATGTAAAACTGATACACTGTAAAATTTATTTGCACTTTTAATCCAACTTTAAACTCAGTATCCAGCAGTTGAAGGAGGTAAAACAGTGGAGTCAGCGAATAATGAGGATTTACAAAGTTATATTTCTTAAAACACCTGGCATTACGAGAATATGAGCAAGAAATGCCACTGAAAAATTCTCAATTAAACATGTTTTGCACTTGTACTTGTAAATTCATACAGAAAAAAAAATCCTCTTTTGCACCTACTCAACATTATTAGGATGGAAACTAACCACTGAGAGAAAGACTAATAGAGCCATGTACCATCAAAAGCAGAGATGCATATTGATCACAAAGCCTATCTGTGCCCAGGTGCAGCTTTTAATTTTAACCCTAATTTACCTGCTGAAGCACAGACAAGTGTTTATTACACATATTAAAGACTTGACTATTAATGTAGTTTAAAAATGTTGTCCAGCAATGAAAATAAAACACTAATCTTCAGACTTGAAACGCACAGTTTGGCAGCAAAATGACACTACTCTATCCAGGTAAAACAGACAAATCCTGATGACTAAGTGCACCAGTCATTTTCATAGTGCAATGGAAAGTGGGATAAAAGGAAAAAGAACAATGGAAATTGGGATAAAATATAGTATACATTAACTACAGGCAGATAAAATATAGTATAGGTTTACTACAGGCAGATAACATCCATATAGTGCAACATCTGTCTGAAATACTGAATGCCTGAGACAAAAGGGGACTCTGCAGACCTAATTTGGGCTCTCCTAAAGCATTGAGCATGGTGTCACAGGAGGTGCCAAGATGCAAGATCTATGATTTATGCCGTGAGCAGAGTGCAAATAAAGAGGACATCACCCATTTGCAAAAGATAAGCTGAAATGACATCAGTTCCTCCAGGGCCCACAGAATCATTTATCTTTTTAAGATGTGTAAATTCCTTTTAATGTACAAATGAAGGCTGCTTACAAATGTCACTAAAATATACAATATAAAAGATACCAGTAGATTATATTAGAATAAGATAAATCAGAAATAGATCAACACCTTGAAAACTAGGCTAATAGAAATGAAGTAAAATGTAACACTGAGTCAGACGACACATAGATAAGTGTGTTTCCACTATGAGTAAGGGAATAATCAGTTGGATATGACAAAGGATGGGAAACAGCCAAGTTTGATCACAACACAGCTGTAGCACACCAGTGCAACAGTCTGGGAAAGAACAGGACTGAAACAAGCAGTAAGGGGTATTCAAGTCACTGAATACGGTATGGTAAAAATACACCTGAAAACCAGCACACAATTCCTGTATCCTGCATATTTACAGACCAAGAGTGTTTGTCTGAGATGGGAAGGAAGATGCTTAGCAGCTTCCTGAAGATAGAAATCATGTAAGGAGCCAAATTTCGTGCCCCAGCAATCTGAGTAATAAACACTTGCTCCCTTTTGCCAGCTAGAGCAAAATGATTTGATGACTCAGAGTCCTTTCCCATCTTACACAGACTTCTTAAGGCTAAACCAGAAAAAAAGTCATCTTCACTCATCACCCCCCCCCAGATTTCACCATCCACAAAAACAAGGATTTCAACAAAACAATGCTTCATACTGAGGGAAAGGCATTCACAGCTGATGACTTTGTGGTTGTTCCATATCCCCACAGTTGCTCTATATCCCCATAGCCACTCATAGGCAAGGGAATTCTGAAAATGGCACATACTCAGAATTGTCAAAAATCTTTCTGACTTTCCATCTCTTGATGAATTAAAACATTCTGTACAGTCAGAAATAGAAAAATTACCAGATCCAGTCTGAATCACTCCTGTACATTGAAAGCTACCAGACCATTCACGTACTTTGAACAGGTGGTACAAGTATAAAGAAAAAGAAAAATAACATGCCACCTATTTTAAACTATCTTTAATATACTGCGGGTGATTGCCCTACTAAGTCCAACTGATTCATGTGTAGAACAGGAAGAACCTTTCACAGTCTATTAACTTTTCCATATGGTGAGCTTAGCAGTTTGCCTTACCCAGCTTGCTCCTCAGAACTCTAAAAATGGAAATGTTTTCCTACCCCAATGTTATGACAGAGGAACTCTGTTGATCCAAATGGCAACTAATGCAAAAAGAAGACAGAAGCCAGCATTCTGAACTAACCCCTCGGTATAAGATGGGAATCCAAGAGCTCCATGTCAAGGCTAAAACAAGCTGAGTCTGTCTGGAAAAGCCAAATGGACATGACTGAGGCAGCTAAAGAGTGGCACAGCTGTTACATCTGTCAGTTCCTTCAGAATTTCAGATCTTTACTGCTGTTGGAAATAAAGCAGCCAGTAACCAAAACCTGATTTATTTTAAGATTAATACTGTAGAAGTTTTATTACTTGAAGTTGTGAAACTGTAGTACAGAAAAGTATAAGACACTGGGTAACTTTATTTTCTACTCAAATAGAGGAAAGAAATTTTTGTAACCATACCATTACAAACAACATTTGTTTTAAGGCTTTGGTGCTTGCTTTACACAAAGGGAATTCCTAACAAATTAATAGGCTTCTACAAAAATGAGCTTTCTGGTAGGATAGAACTGCTACTGCTAAATTGAATCACTCCCTTGTTATGCTGATCTTACTCTGCATTTTCCTGGTAACACACAGAAAAGGAAAAAGAATAGCAGCTTTTGTACTTCCTAGACTTGCTTGTCACAGCATCGTGCTTCCTACTAATGAGGACTGCAAGAAATCCTGCCATGTTACTTGTATCAAATACAGGAGCATTATGATAAAAAAAAAAAAGCCATTTAAGTTATACCACTAATACTTTAACTGCAGGGATTTTGTGTTTAATTACAAGGGGATGACAAAACTATTTTATGAATGGTATCTTGTTTGTAGGATCACAATACACACACAGTTGGTCAGGAATTCCTAGAGACAAGTCCGTGTTAAAGATACCTACACCATCACCCAACAGTTCAAGCATCCCAGTTACACACTAACAGGAACACATTTTCCTGCAAAGATGTGGCTATGAATACTTTTAAGTATCTGATTGGCATTTCGAAATTTCAGCTCAGTTAAAATTCCGACGTGTTTAAGCTTTAATCCTGTAACAAAGGCACACAGGAAAAAAAAGTAATCTTTGGAAAGCTATGCTCTAATTCTTTGCATCATCAGTATACTCCAAAACATTGAGAATAGATGGGGGTAGCATTACCTTCATGTTTTTCTAGTGCTTGTACGACATTAGGCAGTTGATTGATAGCCTGGTACATTCGGTAACAGTCTTGTAAGCTTGCTGCTTGTCTCTGAAATTTCTTTGCCAGCCGGTTGAGGTCTGGAAAGCGACGCAACAGATCTTCTTGAAGGCACTGACGTAGCTCTGGATCCATCACAAAAGCTTCAACCAAATTCAACCTACATAAGAAATTCACAACCATGAATAGCATGGCATGACCTGTAATTGTTCTATATCACCAGTTATCTGACAGTTTCTAGCTGTACTTCCTCTATGGCTGTATCCACCAGCCAACTTCCCTGGTTAAAAAAATCAAATGAAAACAGGACAAGACAAGATATGAGAAAGAAAGGACATTTAACCTCTGTCAAATGTCTGTAGTTTTCAACAGTCAGGGTTTCTAATGAACAGCATTGGAGTGCAATTGTTCCAAGTGCAAATGCCAATATCTATCTTGTAGGTAAAGCTGACTCAGAACTGACTTTGAGATTAATCCTTTCCCTCCTCTATCAAAAAAGTCTTCCCGTAGTCTATGGAAGAAGAGGTATTAAGCAGGAAAAGAACCCCATTGTTGGCAGAGTTTAACTCCCCGTGGTGAAGGCCAACATGGATGCTGTGCAGCTGGGCAAGCCTGGACCACAGGATGGGAATCCTCATGGCTGGAAGGCACCTCTGTGCCAAAGAGGTGGCCTCTCCAACCTCTGCTCAAAGCAGGCTCACAGCTAAAGCCAGCTGCCCAGGATAGTGTCCAGGCACATTCTGGGTATCCCCAAGGATGATCCCAGTGTCAAGCCCCAGAACACAGCCCTAGTCACTGACCTCCATGGGGACTCCACGCCCCTGAGCCTGGCAGCTGGATGAGTTTCCAGTGCACCACACTGTACTGATCTAGTCCCTACTTCGTGAGATTTAACAAGAGACAGTGACAGCTCAAGTCACAACAAGCAACATTTCCTGCTCTTCCTTTATCCAGCCACCTAGTCTATTTATTGTAGAAGGTTATTGGGTTAGCCAGCCATAATTTTCCCTCTGTAAATCCATGCCAATTACTTCCAAACTACTGTTTGCCTCATGGCAGGCATTGGGGGACTGCATTCTTATCAAGGAGGGTCCTGTCTGCCAGCCATGTCACCACTGACTCCCAGCTTGCCTCCCCTTGCTGTTGCTCCCTGACATTTTAGTTTGGTGTTTTGTTGGGGTTTGTTTCTGCGGGTGTTTTTTTATGTTTGTTTGGTTTTTTGGGGTTTTTTTTGTTTTTTTGGGGTTTTTTTGTTGTTGCTTTTTTCTTTTTAGGTATGGGGGTTTTTAAATAGTGAAATAAATATCCTTATGCTTGCTGAAAGCAAGCTTAAATGTCAATAAGAAGTGACAGAGTGTTAAATTGTATTTTTCCACTAAAATGGGAGCAAATTTTCATACATTTTTGGGGGTTTTGCATCAGTTATTATTGCCATCTCTACACATTTTGCATTTGCAGTTAAAAAAAGAAGTTGGACATTGTTAATTTTGGAACACTGGGGAGGTCAGTGTTCTTTGATCACACTTTCAAAATACCAAGGAAGAGCTCTGCCTCTTTCAGAGACTTCCACATGTTACATACTGTGCTGATTTCTGATTAATAGTATCTATCAGTATCTTTGCTTCAGCAGAAAAGTTAACTCTATCTAGAGACATGTAAGCAAAGAAAGGACAGCTTTCATCAATCATTCCTGCTAGTTTGCTCACTGACAGAAAAATGCATTTGTTTCAATTACAGTAACATCTGCATTTGCAATTGCAAAATGACAAACTTTTTGTCATTCTGACAGCAGTAATCTCTACATTACACACTGCAGTGCTCTGCAGAATGCCAGGCACTGGCAACAGTACACAGGGGTTAACACAGTCCACTGCCTCAGGGAATTAGCAAAGAAAGTCAGGAAACAAAGGCTTTGGCTAAAGCAACACAAGAGGTAAGAGAGCCCTGGAGATGTAGTGGTACATTTCCGTATACAAAAAATTCTAAAGGAATGTCCTTCTGTTTCAAAAAGTATTCTACCGGCACACTCCAGTGACTCTTCTGTACTACACACACAAAAAAAACCCCAAACCAAAAACCAAAAAAAACCCCCAAAAATGTGAGAAGGATCCTACCTCTATGTTTAGCCATTCAACTATAGCCTTAATACATAAATTTAGAGATTGACATTACTGACACATAAGGGTATATTACTTCCAAAAGAAACATTAAAGTTTCAGCGTGTACACAGAGTTTGTCAGAATTAGACAGGAATATACTGAAGATACCTACTGCAAGAACACAGAACAAGACTTGTATGAGAAACATCATAAAAGCCAAGCAATTTTCCATTCTGATCCCTGTTGGTGTTTCTGAGCATGATTTCTACCTTTCAGACCTCTGTAAAATGGTTTGGAGGAATAACAAGAGTTACATGATCTTGTCACAGCAGATACATTGCCACGTTTATTACAAATCCCTTCAATTTACTGAGCAGACCTCACTTGGGACTCACATCACAAACTCTTCTCCAGCAGCAACTGGTGACCAAACACAGCTTTTAAAGACCAGATATTGTTTAAATATTAAGGAAAAAAAAAAACAATGAAAACTGAACCAAACTAAAGACACCAGATACAACTGCTTAAACAGCCTAAATACGAGCCCACTAACCAGATGTCCTCCTTACCCCCTAAGGGATGAGAGAAGGAACAAACCTGCCAACATGAACCTCCCCACAGGCACCAAGCAGCTCGGTCATTTTTAGTCCTGTAATCTGGAAACAATTTCTTTGGCAAAAACAAAACAGGATTTACTGTAAACTTCTCCATTTAGCATACTCATGTATTCCTACTGTTACCTTCCTTGGTCTTTGGCAGTTATGGTCATGACAAACACACAAGAAGTACTATCCTGATGTCATGTCCTCTTACTTCCCAGGTACTATGCAAGATTTGTAAAGTTATTTATTATTTCTCCACTATCAAAATACCACCACACCGTCAACCCATAAAGAGGAACTAGTTGAAAATACCTTCAAGTTTTATTATGACGAAAATTGCATTAATTTCTTGTTTAAAATCACCTTACTTCACTTTAAAAAAGCACCAGGAAGAAAGCAAGACACATTTGGAATGTTTATCCATTATCAAAGTGAATTTTAATCCAGAAAAATACTATTCCTGCCTACAGCAGGAAACAAGAATTTTCTGGGTTTATCCAACCAGATTAAACTACTGACTACTCCATGATTTCAATTTAGAAATTTCAAATATAAAACTACTTTTTTTTCTTATTTTGATGACCAATTTCACACATGCGAGAATGGGAAAATTCAAGTTCACCATCAACATCAGATCCTGTCTTGCCTTCTCATGGCTTAAGTTTAAAGCCAGAGAACTTAGATTCTCTTCCAAGAGGTCCTTAGAAAATCAGTAATCCAAACATATGGATATATGCACAGAACCACTTCTGAAAACTTATTAAATTTTGCACAGCTGCTGTAAGTCATTCAGGAACATCTCAAGCACAGCTTCTGTAGTCTTGAGTTTACCAGGATTTAGATTTTTTTACCACATGTGCCTTTTGCACAAACAAATCCTTCACTTTCATCCTACTACTCCCTCATCTTGTTTAACAGCCTCTTGGATAAGACCTGTCAAAGGCCTTTTGAAAGCTCTAATTTATTTTTTCCCCTCCTCTTTTGTCCCCAATGACAAGTTCAAAGAATACTCAGATCAGCACGAACAATTTTTCTCTGCCAAAACCATGATAATTAGATAATTCCTGGTACTGTTCTATCTTCCCCCCTACATTTGCCAACCACGAAGGTACATCTGACAGGTTTATGTTCATGTCACATTTTGCATAACAATTTCCTGTTGGTAAGAATACATACAAGGTTGCTGAATAGAAAGGTAATGCAACCATAAGCCATGAATAACGCTCACAAGAAATAATGAAATCAAAGGACAGGTTGTTTTTAATATAAAGTTCAGCTGAGGGGGAAAAAAAAAGGAAATACAAAAAGAAACAAATTTTAAAAATCCAAGAAAGCGTAATCAAACAGCTGAGAACACTAGATAACTCATTTCTACCACACAGCCAAAAAGAAAGGAATATAGGGCAAAACTTGCCACCACAGATCTAAGGCAGCACAGTCAAGATAACAGTAACAATTATAAGTAGTGAAACCACATCAGAACATAAAGGGAATCTCTGTTTCAAGACAGTTACTTAAATTTGCAAATAAAATTGCAAAAACAGCAAACAAGAGTGCAGCTAATGTAACTGAAAAGCAACTCAAGTGCTTCTCCTGAATTTGGAAACGGTAACCACCTTTTATTCCTGCTAGGCATAACCATGGTTGTTTACCAGCTTTGAATTCTGTGCACTAAGAAGTATCATTAGACTTAGTGTACTCTGGGAGAGAGAGAGGAACAAACCCACTCGTCTCCAAGTTTCTGCTGCGTATTTGGGAATCCAACTCAAAACAACCCATCTTTTCCCCAGTATTACTGTTAATAAGAGCCATCTCTTGAACCAGCTACTGACAAAAGGTCTATGTACCACACACACATAGAAAAAGACAACAAAAATCTGTTTGCAGTCTATGTCACACACTTTTCCAAGTCTTGACACACTGCTTCCATTCCACTGATGTTTGCATCACATTTGACATCAGAAGAGATTGCTTCTTCCCTTGCTACACCTATGCAGTATTTTTCATCACCATTTTAAGATGCCCCAACACAAATGTTGTCAGGAGGATTAATTATATTTCTAGGTTTTTACACAGCTAAACATCAAAGCTCAAGTTAATAGGAAAACATTAACCATGCCAGATTTGTATATAGATTTTATCAAGAAAGAAAAGAATTGTGCGTGTAGAAATAATAACTAAACTAACAGACTAAGATAAAAGACCACAGATAGAAGGAATAGAGCATTCATAATGCCTGAGCAGGATTGACCAGCACAAAAAAAAAAAAAAAAAAAAAAAAAAAAAATCTAAAAAAACTGTGTGCGGTAAGATTAGTTAAAAAACACCTAAAGTTTTAATCTCTCCTCCACCAAGATCCTACAAAACCCTGGACAGCTCTGCACCTCTCTGTGCATGCAGGAAAGAAAACAATTCCCTCAAGCACCTCTGCTAAGAAAAAGGCCCCTGATGGTTTTTTAATCATTTCATGAAACTGGGATCCATATGTAATTACTAATACATACTTAATAATGAGTAATATATATTTAATTATTACTTCAGGGTAGTGACCTTAAATCCCAATTACTCATAGATGTTTTCAGAAAAGAACTGTACTGACTAAAAATTCCATATAATATAAGGAAAAAAGTGTTAACACTGAAATAAACTAAGAATGCACTCTCTCTCTTCCAGGAGAAGCTGACTTACTTCTAAGAAGACTTTAAAGTTTGTAACTCCCCTATCTAACATCTGAGTCTTCTGAAGAGTATACATTTGTTTTCTCTGCCTGCCAGAGGATTTCTTTGACTGCAGATTAAGACCAACTTTCCTGTCCAACTGTTCTACTTGATTATGCAGAATTTTAATCAAGACATACCACTTACAAAAGCAGCATATTAAGGACTGCTTTAAAATATACTGAGACTTTAATCTCACCACAAGTTTCAGAATATACACAGCTGTATCAGTTTAATTTCATGTTTTCTTTATAGGAAGGAAGGTGGAAAAACACCTCACGTACCATTATTTTGTTTCCCTTGGGTTTCTTTCAAACTCAGATCTCTTCTTAATCCAACGTAGCCAAAGCAAATCCTCCCTGGACATACTTAACCTAGACATGTAAAATGATACCCACCTTACCTGTTCTAATTGGGTTTTCTTTTTCACACAAGGCACACAGTATTTTAACACCCTGGAGGAAGCCCAGACTACAGGAAGTTGCTGTAGTTGATAAATGCTGGCTTTTTTTTTTTTTCCAACCAGAAATAAGCAAGGCACAGTGCTAAGCTCCCTTTATAAACTTCTCCTGGTGACCACATCGTTCCCTAGACAATCATCTCTCTCCCAAAAATCAGCCATAATCCAGTTTGCTGCCTCAGGTAAGCAGTAGAAACCTTAAATTCACAAAGGTCTTTTCATGCCAAAGAACTTCAGTATGCTTTACAGCCTTTGAAGTATTAAGGCAGACACCTAAGATTGGCACATGGAAGCCTAAATCAGAAATCTGAACCCTGATACTGAGAATTACTTCAGTAATTCAGCACACAGCAGCCTAAGAATCATACTGACCATCCCAGGTTATTTTGCCTCAGACAATCAGAGCTGTTACATGCTTTTATAAAAATAACATCCAAAATCTCTCAGACAAGCACAAAGAAATAACAATGCAAAAGAGCTAGGCAACCCACGCATGCTTTTCAAAGTGCTTAGTTATGCACAAAAGACTTTTTTAACTAAACTAGAGCAGTCTTTGCAAACAATTAGAAACAAACGTAACAAAAACCCTGAGGAATAAAGAACCAGCAGCTTTAGAGAGACTAACACTGTCAAAAGCCATTTTATTTTAGTCATACATCATAGGCTTAGATCAGTGATCTCAATCCCCACTCAACTCATACTGGAGCCTTTGCACAGCCAGAAGTTGCTCTGGTTTCTGGCAGTGAGTCTCCAGCTGATGGCAACATTTACCCAAGCCACAGGAACAGCCTTGGAAAGGGCTCGCCACAGGCACCAGTTCTTCCAGTACTTTGAAGAAACTAGATTTGAATCCAGGTGTTTGGTTCACCAAGAACTCAGAATGTCTCTTTCTGGATGAGTTGTACACACACCTCTCCAGCACTTCTTACATATGAGACAGTGATGCCTTAAGTTGTAGCTTTCATATTTTAGATTCTGTGCTGCATAGGGATGTAGTTTTGAACCTCATATTAAGTGCTAGTGAGCTCTCTTCACAGGGTAGGTAGACAAAACAAATCCTTTCCTTGCTGAGGACCAAGGACAACCGTCGGACCCAAAAGCATCAACAACAGAGGACCAGAGGGAGGAACAAGAAAGACAGGACCACACAACCTGAAGCTGTAATTGGACAATTAAACTTCAATATGCAAATGGACCAAAACTTATAAAAATGTAACATCTCGTGACCAGGCAGCCATTTTTTTCTGTTGGCTCTTGGTCCACCCTGGGTGCAGCCTTGGTCAGGCTTCTGTCTTGCCCAAGGTAGATCCTGGAGGCTTCTCAATAAAGATCTACTTCATTCTCTAGCTCTGTCTAGTCTTTGTTCCAGGTCGACAACTTAAGGCATCAACAGAACATCCCAAGCAAGGGGTCAAAATATTACTGCTGTTTTAATGAAATTATACCAATTTGGTCATACAATATCATTCAGGGTCCAAAATCTTGTGTCTGAGTATCACAAGCTGTTCACCGGAGCAAGCTCTCCTCCAGCTCTCCCAAACTGGCATGGACACACAAGGGCCTGTAATTCAGAAGCAGACAACCCAGGCAATTCCAAGGTGAGAGGCTTGTGCACAGGTAGTCAAGACTTCTTCCTACTGCCTGCCAAAAGAGCAGCCTGCACCTTCCCCTCCACGGTAAATGGCTCAAGATCTCTTTCCCACCTGCCCTTGCCCTAACAGTGCAACCTTGTCACTGTTTCCTCCTGCCAAGAGAGCACAAAGCTGGTTTTGTTTCCTCAGTTAACATGCTATGAGTGTTTCTGTATTATCAAATTACTTCACAGCTTCCCTCCCTGAAATCCACTGCCAGGACCTAAACACCCCCATAAAGCTAAACTAAAAGATAACTGCTTACAAAAGGAAACTTTGAAGACGACAGTGAAGAAGTACAACAGTGTATATTCTTCCTCAATTCAGAACTTGAAGTGCATTACCTTTTTATGTGAGGGATGTGAAATTACAGGCTTTTAACAAATGAGAAGATATTGCATAATACAATAGATGAAAAGAAATGGCAAATCAGGAACTAAGAGCCCCAGGGGGATGCATTTCACAGTACACCTGTAATGTCTGTGTTCTCACAAAGACAATGTCTTACTGTCATCCCAGTAAGATGACAGCATTCCTTGGACTCTGAAAGATTTTGCAATCATTTACAGTTCTAGACCCAAACAGATTTTCAAAACTTCCCTTCTGCCAAAACAAAAAAGTCAGAGAGACCAAACATGACCTGGCCCAGTGGTACAGCTGGAAAGCTTTCCTGCTCTTTACACAGACAAGCCTCGAAGTGAGGATGAACAAAACCTGGCAGTGTGGGTATCTCAACTTGACACTGATGGTGATGCTCCCAGCTGCAGCCCTCTCTTTAACACACATCCTCATTTGCTGTAGCTGTGTTTGCTTTTCACCTCTGGCTACCCTGAACTACCTCACCCTGGGGTGGCCCTGCAAGCTGTGGACAAGCCCAGCTGTGTTCTGATGCTTGCCTAAACTGGCCAGGAAACTATGCCCTCAAGCCCCAGTCCCACCAACACTTCCAAGCTGGGAGAAGGCAGCACTGGCACCATGAGAAGTGTGAGGTAGTGCTGCTGCCCACTGCTCTTCTTCCTGCCATGCTCTCCCTCAAGTTTCAAATGAGCTAAACCGAGGGATCTGCAGGCATGTATCTGCAGCCCTCCGAACATATTTAACACTAACAAGTGGCTTTCACTCCATTATAACAGTGCAGCTCTTTGGAACCCACTGCTATTGCCTTTTAATCTTAAATGTAACTTCAAGAGACCATGAATATCTTATTTTTCACAGCCCTGTTGAAGTGTAATCCCTGGTAATACAGAATCCAAAGTTTGAGGAGCAGTTTTAGACCCTAGGAGAATCAGAGTAATCAAACTGCACACACTTGCCAGAGTTCTGGGTACAGAATGTGCTACTAAGCTACCCGATCTGGACAGATCAGGCTCCCTGCTGTTAAACCAGCAATATTAAGCAATGTAAGAGAAAGCAACATTCAAATATCAGTCTCACGCCTTTTCTAGTTTTCCTAATTAGTCCCTAAACCATCCTACCACGATAACAATAATGGCTATTTCTAACTTCAGGACAGTCCATTAACAGATATATTTTGTAATTCAAATAAATGCAATCTTCCAAATAGACAGAGTTCACACTCCTCTGTATCAGTTATATAAATATAACATAAAATTCATATAGATCAGGAAAGCAACAGACTCTTTACCACCCTACATGAATTTCTGAATACACTATTTGAGTATTATGTCAAAGGCTGGAGAGGAAATTAAAGCCCTGGGATTGTATCAGGGGTACCAGGCACAAAGTAACTATTTTTTATAAAAATCAAGCAAAGATTTGAAAGCTGTATGTATTAACTATGAGGCAAGCTAACAAAATCAGAACAAAAACACCCCCAGGATTATCAGGAAAAGCATGTTAAAATAACATTGGGGGTTTTTTACCTCCCAAGATACTTATCCAAGTCTGATGTTACCAATAATTCACTGTTAGTGCACACGTGCTCAGGAACTTTCCTACCTCAACAGACCAAGCAAAATAAAGAAGAAAACAATTCTTCAGCAGAAAAATAAAATATTTGGTCTTAATTCTAGTCAGCAAAGTACCACTTGATGCAATTAAGACTTTGCTTCTGAGGCAGACTGCTGCAACAGCAATATTTTTAAAACCTGAGGGAAGGGTGTGCCTGGCTTCATGCTGAAGAACATGCAAACAAAGCAGCGCCACACCGGCAGAGTTCTGCTTGGCCTCCTCTAGCCAGAAATAACCAGGAAGTGCAGGACTGTGAGGCAGGCACAGAAACTCCCTACAATGAAAAGAGAAGAAAAGGAATCATCTTTGCTTCACTTCCAAGGCAAGGCTGGCAGCACTCCTCATGGACCCACCACCCTTCCCACGGCCAAGAGCTGCAGGCTGTGAGCCGGCTGTGTTCCACAGGAGTACAGAGGGGGATCTGCAGGAGCACTTCTGCAGGCAGGAGGTGACCAGAGCTGGCCAGAGCTCCCACTGTTTCTCTCCAGGTAAGACTGCAGCAGGGACACACAGACATCTTCCTCTCACTGCCTCCTGCTGAGGGTTCACATCACAGCTGGGACTACTTCACATTCCCATGGCTGACCAGCCCTGGCTCTACAAAACTCAGGTCCTGAAAATATCAGAACATTTAAAACAAAAAGGATTGCTCCTGTCCAGATTCTAAAGAAACTATCATACACCTGTTCATCCAAACTACACCTCCACGATCACCCCAGCCACAGTTCAAACCAGAACCAGGTGTTTTTTATTTCCCATTCCTCAGCCTGGGTATATTACATACAGTAACAGTCACTACCCAAGTGAAAGACAAGGAAAATAAACCATTACTTTTTTTCCAAAAGCTCTATTCTCAAATAAGAACAAAGTACTTTTTAATTATTACCAAGAACTGCCACACAAACTAGTTTTATATAACAGCACTATTTAGATTTGATTCCCCCCTCCTTCTCTTCCACAGTTAAGGAATAACAAAATTATTACCCTTAATGAATTAAACAGCTCCACAGGAGAGGAACTGGTGTAAAAAGGGGAAATTCTCCACCTTATAGTAATTAACACACTATTTCACAGAATGATAAAGTGTTCCCAACTTTTAAACATGCATGTTTATAGAAGAAAAAAAACCAGAGTATCTAACAGCAATGTTGAATTTTGAATATTCAATACAGCAAATCCTTTCCTACTTCAAACCCCACTGCAATCTTGCTGGACTAAGGAACTGTAGAGACAAGAGTGATATGAGGATAGCTCTTAAAACAAGAAGTATCTTTGTCAGAGACATTTTTTTTGTCTTCCCAAAGTTTATTTACATGCATATAGTCTGTTTCATAAAATTTTCATCGTCTATTTTCTGCAGGAGCTAAAAATATTCAAATAGCATCTTCACAGGAAATTTGCCAGGAAAGTAGCATGTTTATTGAGCAATGGTAGTGCACAGCTCCATTTCACAGATTCCCCAATTCAATCTAAGGACAGGCAGATATCCATTCTAACCTCCTGTAGCAAGTTTGGCAATCTAACTCAAAACATAAATCAACTGGCATAATCTCTAAAACAGGCCAAGGACCAACAGAAAGCAAACTCAAGTCAGATTATTAAATCTGAACAAATCCTGGCTTCTGGTATTTGTTGATCTGCATTGAGGATGCTCATGATAATAGCAGCTCGTGGACCAGCTGCAGAGGAGCAAAAGGATTAATTTTTGATGACAACTTTCCTCACTTTTGCATGGACCAGTTTTCATCAGGTGAACAAGCTAAATCAAACTGATCTTAGCTGTGAGACCAAAACAACAAAAACAAAGGAAGTAGGAGGTATGGAGTGCCCCTTTTTGCAACTGCTGAGTTTTTCTGGACTATTTATTATCCAACATTACACCCTTGATAGTTTAAGCATGATAAACGCCTCATGAAAAAATGAACAAGTCAGCTACAGGAACACCAGTGCCAATTACAAGGGAACAGGCAGAAATCCAGTCAGGGAAGCATGACTGAACCTTTTGATTTAAAGTGGTTACAGAGAGTGTGAGCCACCCATGAAGCAACTCGGGGCCACAGGCTGCTACATGGTGCACAAGAGTCAAAAACAAATGAAAAACCTTCACACTAAATCCTGAAGACCAAAGAAACCCTACATACAGAACAGATAGTGTGAGCAAGTGTCAGGGACATGAAGGTAAAAAGATCCTAATTTTATATAAAGACAAGAACAAAACAGTATTTAGGCTTCAAGACAAAACAACTGCCCATCTTTTAAGGATTCCTAATAAACCTCCATTTCTTATATGGTAACAAACAATGAAGAGGATGGAGCAAGAACTCACCAAATACTACAGAGTCACGGGCACTTTCATTAACCCCACAAGTGAAACTGCTCCACCCAAAATCTTCCAGAGAAACCCAAAATGGAAAGCAACAGAGGCTGTTTCCCAGCTTAATGCCTTAAACCATTAAGGTTTTCAATTTAATATGGCATTTTGGGATCCAGTGATAAAGCTGTATTACTGCATGGTCTTCAAAGACTAGTCATCTGAGTAAAGGTATTTTCATTATTATTTTTTGTGCTTTATTCCTTACAAGTTTCCATACATTATTCAAATTAAGAGCTTACATTTATTACACTACTCCATCAACATTATTACCCTTTTAAATTGTTAACCTGTGTATTTCTTTAATCTTGTGCAAACTAAGAGCACACTGAACTAGTTCTATTTCTTAGCCTTTGAAAAACAAGTATTTCTTCATTTGCATTCATTCTGTACAAAAGAAACTCAAAACTGTATGTCAACAAAACATTAAAGACTCTTACAATCCTCATACATGATAAATGAAACTAAATTACAAGTCAAGACAAAATTTTCTTGCCAAGAGCTTCCACTGAGGCGTCCTAACATGCCACCTTTCTAATGTTTTTGGATATAAATTAAACAAAGCAGAAACAATAATGTGGTCACTGTTCTTTCACACAGAATACACCATATTCCTGTATCTAATGTTCAAAACAGTGATTGCCAAGCCACTGTTACAAACCTGAGACCTTTGCACCTGTGCATAGTAAGTTTCCATACAGTCCTGAATACTTAAAACACAGATTCTAAGCAAAATTTAACTATTGCAGTAAGTGCCATGCACCTCATTTTGGCAGGATGAGGGCCAAAGAACAGTATGGCAGGTACAGATTCACATTTCCCAAATAAATAGCAGTTTCATCGTCTCTTACAAGTCTGAGAACCAATTTGACATTTCAATCAAATTTTGGTTTCATTTTCATTTCTGTTGAGCCTCAAAATTCAGACACAAAAGAAATTACTAAAAGCTTAATCCTTCTATTTATTTTGCACCAAGTGAGGACTTGTCAGGAAGAAGTGGGTGAGCTGGAAGTATCAACTAGGAGATACTATGACTACCTGCTCCAGTGCTGCACCACTTAATGCCACCTGTAATTTACATATTTGAAACACTGATTGCTGATCCCTGACCCAGAAGACAAATGATCTGGATAACAAGCAGAATACAAACACCAACATTGTCTTTCCCACACCTGAACATGTTTTGAAATTAGTCTTTTTTTCAGCTCCTCAGACAAGAAAACTAAAAATAAGTCTTTTGCAACACAACGATTTAAGCCCTTGAATAGGTTTTGATTGCCTGGGATTTTGATGGCAATTCCTTTCTAGAGACATGGCCTGTGTGATGTGTGCTTGACTAGCATAGCTTGTATTTAACGTCTCTAGACAGCACTCAATGTCAACCTCAGTTTTACAAGGAAACTCAAATGAAAATAGAGGTAAATCAGTAGTTTTGAAAACAGTAAACATAGGTGAAGAGGGTTAAAGAAGAAGCATTGAGAGCTTCAAGCTCCAAATATTTCTCTAGGGAACTTAATGATGGTAACTTCTGGAATGACAGAGGTGACCTTTTTCTAACACTTCTAGAAGCTTACTGGAAGCCAGCACCATTTTCATGTCACTGGAATGACAGCTTCTTTCATGGGAAATATTTATTGCATCATGATCTCCTTGAATATAAGAAATCACATTTCTGTCTTCAAATCTGCTTAGATTCAACCTGAGGCATTAGAGCACTCCCAGTGTCTAAAATGCATTTTAAGGAGGTCATTTAGACAAACCTCCAAGCTGGTCATCACATCTTCCCCTCCCTTAATGAGGACACAGGCCACCACACACGACTAATTCAGCTGCCTGGAATCAGTCTGTGGCTGTGGAGAGGTCCTAACCTATACTCAGAAAAGCACTGAAGGTCTTTGCAGAGCTGCTAACCAGAATGACAAAAGCAACAAAGCCAATCCGCAACGCTTTGCAGGGACAGCTGCAGGTTAGAAAAGAACACAAAAGTAGTGAAAACTTACTGCAAAACAATTCACATCTGCAGGCCCTGGGTACAGCCTTATGCTTAAAACAAGGCTAACTTCAGTCAAACACTGGCCAAGAACAGAGATCCCTCCACCTCTCTGAGCACACATTCCAGAGTTTGACCATCCTTATACCTCACCCAAGGTGCTCCAAGAGAGCCAAGGCCTTTGATTATGTTACTTCTTCTTGTTTCAAGGCAACAAGTCAGGGTTGGGTTTTCTTTATTTCTTAAATAAACTGCTACTTCAATAATCATGATGCATGAAAATGTTTTATGAACTTGGAAGTTTTATCTTTCTAGCCATTTATTCACATCGAGCTTTCCAAATCTATTACTTCCTGACTCTGCCAGAGACAGGATTTGTTTCTACAGTGTGGCATGATATTTAGAAAGGCAGGACAAAAGCTCGAAATAGGCTTGGATTAGTGATGTTTGAGTACAGCCTTTAACTCCTCTGAGACCCCTGCATTTCTTTCACCATGGGACACAAGCACATGAGACGTTCAACCACAGTATACATAAAGCACTAAAAAGGTGAGCTGGAATCTTTTATTTATGTTGTGCATAAATGTCAGATAGAGTTTATCCCAAATACAGAAAAAAAATTTAAATATATTCAGCATGAACTCTCTTCTCAGGACATAACAGAAGCAGCACTATTTTACACTGTGCCACATTTCTCAGACTTTCCAGTACCTGAAGAATAAACATGACATATTGAAGCTGCCTGCTGTATTGCAGTCAGTTTGGTTATGCAATTAATATTTGTATTTGCACATGCTGGCTCTGCAACTACATTTTCATTTCAAATATGCTGACGAGACAAGGAGCAAGAACCTCATGTACTTGCCTTCTGAACACACCACATAGGAGAATCGGGGCTGTACTGTGTATACTTACGACTGATAATTATTTTTTTTAATCAAGGAAAACCAGCCAGATATTGGCAGAACCCCAAGTCTTACAAGACAGGCAGCTATCAGGAGCCTCTGTTTTCTCACTTCTCATCAGGAGCTGCTCCCATCAGTAAACATCATTTTATCTGAAGCATGTGCACCATGTCCTTTAATTTGTGCTGTTACTATATCAATGGTTAATATGGACTGCCGATGCAACTCTGCTCCATTTATCCACACAGGTTAACAACACACTGAACATTACAAACTATTGAAAGAAGTGGATTCCTTTATCTCCAAAAGATGACTTGCACCACCTGCAGGCCTTAGCAGAGGGTTACAACAGTCTAACTCGTGAAAGAAAAAAGCAAAACTTTCAGATTCCAATTTGACACTACTGGGACAACAGTTAAGTCAAATACCTCCTGTATAAGCAAAACAAGAGGCTTCCTTCAAAGCAGCCACTGAACATCAGTCCAGCTTGGCCAGCTCTGCTTGGCCAGAGGAGTTTTGCACTGGTTAGTGTTAAACAGGATCCTTCAACGTAGCACACTTCAAGCTAAGAAACAATCAGCAGCTCCCCTTGACAACAAAGGACTCGTAGAAGAACAACAGTCCAGGTATTTCCTTCTCAAGCCACCTAAACTGTTCTGAACTGTGGTTTGCAATCCTTGAAACAGCCACAATATACTCTAAAGTCTTCAGAAAACAACTTGGTGACTGTCTATCTTTCAAAAGATATTTGAATCTGTCAGTACATCTCACCAGCCCCACTAACAGCTTCTCTTACCATACTTGTTCCTTGGAATTAAAAAAAGAACAGTCCTACGCCCTTTGAAAAGCATGAAGTTTGGGAGGATGAAGCTTACAAGTAAATTACATTGCTTTTATCTCAGAGAATTGAATTCATCCAAGCAGTACTTAAAAGCAAGATGCATTTAAACAGAATGCAGCAGAATGAAGTGAAAAGGTGTCTCTACAGTATTTCAGTGTTTCAGTGCCCATTAGTAGAAGTTAAAGCAAAGTACTTTTAACAAATTGGAGCTCAAAGGACTCTGCAGCTGGGCAAGATACAGGAGGTTATCAGTCGACTTCTTCCAAATTCAGAACACTTGGATAAACTGACCTTTACAAGTTTCACTAAGAGCTTATTTAATTACTCCCCCCCTCCTTTAAATACACCTCTTCCTCCATGCAGCCAACATTAGCCACACAGAATCGCTACACAAAACACAGAGGTGATAGTAACTCTACAAAACAGCTCAAGTTACATTTTCTGCCTACAACTCAACCCCAGTTTTATAAAGAAAACACTGTCTCTTCCAAACTTGGAAAATTTCTGATGTACAGTAATAAGCAAACGTGTCACACAGAAGTTAAAACTTCTAATGTTTACTTTGACATAAGAAAATTTCAAGATGGGAGTTCTAACTTTCAAAAATTTAAAAACAACATAATCATAAAATTAATTTTGGCTCAAATCTTAGGATCCAAACCTGACAGACACAGCTGATCTCAGGTACCTAGTCAAGAACTACCAATAAAAGCCTTTGTAACACATGCAAGAGTAAGATACAGCATTCAATAAACCTGGGAACAAATATTTCAGTGCCTCATTAACAACATTTCTAAGTGGGCTCTGATCAAGTTACTACATACTATTCTGCAAATGATCAGGAAAAGTAGAAAAACTTGTTGAAGAGAAGCAGAATAATTCAGTCTCCAGATATCTAGAGAGAAAACTATCATCCTGGTTTTGGCTGGGATAGTTTATTTTTTCTCAGTAGCTGGTACAGTGCTGTGTTTTGGATTTTGTCTCTCCTCTCCATTCCACCAGGGAGGTGAGCAGGCAGCTCTGTGCTTAGCTGCCAGCTGGACTTAAACCACAACAACTACTCTTTGCTTAACTTATTTAAATATCAGCATGCCCAACCCAAGATTTCTTTTTTTGGTAGTAGAGATCTGTCCCCAACAGCATATACAGACATATCTGCAATGCCTTATCTGAAATATAAGCCTTAAAGAATTTATCAAAGTTAAATTCAATTTTCCAGCCTCTTCTGCTTTGTCAAGATACACTTTAATACACATTTTGTAATGCATTAACCTGCTGATTGCTAGAGTTGCATGGAATTTTGTTTTAGATTCTAAGAATACAGCTATATTTAGGAGTGGTTTAAAAAATGTGTAACTTGTATCTGCATGGTGAACATACTCAAGACAAACACAGTAGGAACACAGCCTCTGCAGTTTTCCTTTCTGAAGGATTGAGAATTATCTGTACATTCTCTAAGGCTCCTTATCAACTGATACTGTTATCTACTGGCAGGGCAGCCACAGGGTGACAGAGGGCAGGATCAAAGGGCAAGAAAGAAAAAGCCCCCACATTATCTAGGCATGATAAGAGTGACCTACTGCAACAAAGTAGCTTTCTTCTGGGAACAGGAAGACGTCACAGCTGCTTAATTGTTTGGGTGTTTTCTTGATTTTTTTCCTTTAAACTGATAAACTTGAAGTGACATCAAAATATTATACAGACTGAGCATTTACATATGAACAACAATCAGTAAGTGGCTGCTGCACAGCCTTAGCCTGTAGCACAGCATCATTCAGATAATCTAAACATATTGTACCTCCTCTTTAAAATGTATAATTGTAAAAAGCATTTAATCTAACAGCAACCTGTCAATTTGCACCTCAAGGAAAAACATATTCTAACTCCAGTGCTTTACAGGGTAGCACACAAAAGACTCCAACCACTACTATTCCTTGGTTGTAGCACTCTCTGCTTAAAAAGAAAGGGCCTTATATAAAATAGTTACTAATGTGTTTAAGTCCATTAAACACATAATATTGTTACCTTTCTTCAATTCTGGTCTTGTCCATAAGTGGTTGTTTGATCCACTGATTAACTAGTCTTTGTCCTTGAGGGGTTCTGCATTTATTCAGTAAACCAGCTAGAGACTGTGCAGTATTTGCATTTTCCACAGAACTCTGGAAATAATGAAAAAAATAGATAAAGAAAAAAAAAATTTAAAAAAGAAAAAAATAGTTAGTGAAGTCGACTGATACCCACTGAATGACACACATATTTAGGAACATGTTTTTTTTCCATTAAGCTTGGCACCCACCAAGAATGGTAAATGAAACAGTGCAGCATTAAAGCACTGACACTCTTGCCTGGAACACGGCAAGCAATGAATAGGTTTGTCTATTTTGGAACCAATCCTGACAGAACAGCAAAGCTATAAGTGTACCTAGTCATGGGGCAGTTTGCACTTTGAGTAGAAAAAGTGGAAATATATCTACATATTTGCTAGTTTGCTATTCTTAAGGTCAAAAAACAGGCATCCTGTCCATCACAAAAAAGCAGCAAGAAACAGGACTTGAGTTCAAGGGGTTTGAGAACTCTGGGGGTTGCTGGAGGGGGACAATGACACAACAGAATGGGGTAGAAAAGTTATTTGAACTCTCTCGAGCTTCCCCAGATCATCTCTGCAGTGCTATAAATACCTCTGAACACAGCTCTGTTTAAATTACAGTTCATTACCTATAATTCAGGTTTAATATTAGCTGGACTCCAGACAGCCTTTTGGGCATTTTTGTTGCGGTTTGGTTTTCGCACAAACAGCTATGAAGCAAAAATTTTGGTTCATATTGACCAAACAAGCTAGTTTCAATTCCTGACTTTGAAATTAAAATTTCAACCCTCTCTACACAAGAAAAGCTGCAATTAAAACAGCAGGCAAGCAGTCAACCAGTGGATGCTCCTGTACGTAGAACCAGAATCAAACAGGAAATGAATGCCATGAGAAGGAATACTGACACATTCAGCCCCTGGAATATCTAATATCAGGACAGTACTGCATACTAAAAATTTCTGAATATAAGGAAGTGTCAGAGAATACATACATATATTATACACTAGTTATTTACCTCAGCACACCCAGTGTTCAAGGTACAGTACATTCCATAAAACCAACTGCCTCTGCTACACCGTAAGAACTTTACCTGCACACCTCACAGAGCAACTCAAATTACAAAACAGTTTGATTTTCTTCACTGCTGTCCAAAAACTTCCACACACATAGATCCTACCACTCAGGCAGCTTCCTACTACATGGTAAAACCTTTGTTCCAAGGCTTACAACAGCCCCTGAAGACAGACACAGCAGTGTATTTCCTACCACAAAACACTGAACAGCTGCAAGGACTTATAGAGGAATGTAGCTAAAACAGAATTTCCTAGAACATCCTCCATAAAGCTTGAGAAGAAATGTAATTTTTGCCTCATTCCCTAGAGAGGCGCTCAGCAGCAGGAAATGTGAAAAAAAAAAAATTAAAAATCAGAACATCTCTCCTTCAGGCCTAACCAGCTCAGAATATACACTCTGTTTTTCCAAAGTAAACAGGGTCCATAATCTGTGATTTCTTCCTATAAATCTGAAATGGAAGCAGATTAGGCCCAAGAAAAGATCATAAAGCAGGGCTTACTAATGTATTAATGGAAATAGAGGAGAAAAGCTGATACAACACACCACTTTGAGACCATGATTTGCTGTAATGATAGAAATGGGCAAAGCACAAAAACAGACCTGGCAGGAGGTGCGAAGGAGTCTGTCAACCTGTCTGGATTTGTAGAAAATGTGTGTGAAAAAGGTCAAACTGACATCAAAACATGACAGTTAACATGACATGGTGCTTTCAGAATGTTCTCAAGTACTGTCCTGTCCACTGCCAGCCCTCCCTTCCTGTCACCACTGGCATTGCTCCTGCCACGTGTTACATGTTCCACTAAAGCCATCTAACTCAGGTTTGTACTCTTTTCCCAAGAACAGCACTACGGTGGCCAGTTCCTACCTCTTTGATGATCTTCTCATCGCTTCTACATTTAAAATAAACTAACAAGAAACAAAAATTAAAAAGATGGTAAAAATATCTAAATGTTTAAAACACACATTGCAGGGGAGTAGCTGAGAACAAAGCTAAAATGTAGAAGTTGCCATTAATCTGGGGAATTGCAGTTGGGCAGTCAGGCTCATCATCAAGCAGCTGAGTAATTAAGTACATTGTAAACCAGTTACTAACTCAAGTATGTATTTCTTACCTGAAAAAGGTTGAGGGCTTGAACAGCTGCATTGTCTAGAACCATATATTGACTAAGATCAAAAGTAGTCAGTTCAAATTGTCCAAAATTAGACTCATCTGACAGCAACTCCAAAAACTTGATAACGGCCGACAAAGATGAAACAGCAACCTGAAGGGTTTTTTGAAAAAAAACCACATTGCATTCTAGTTAGAAACACTCCTGAATCCAAGAGGATTTGATAAGTGCTGCTAGAAAATTACAGCTGGGGAAGACTTGGAGCCGTGTCAATTCTGGCAGAGCTATGAGACACTCATCCTGTTTGACAAGACTTCATTTCCATATGCAGTTCTATGGCACTGCAGCTTCTTTCTAGGCAGGTGCAAGAACAACACACGAGACATCTGCATAATCTGATAAACAAAATGTGAAATTGCACACCTTGCCAGCTTTCCAAAGCTGTTATCAGAATGTTTCCAGCTTAGGAACACAAACAAGTTATACTGCAGATAAATGAGATATGCTGGATCATCTTAGGACATGGTTTCAGGGTTAGTTTTCAGCCAGAACAAGCATCTGATCTGACTCAATGCACAGCACTGCTGAGTGCCAGCACAAAAGAGAGGCAGTGGCATGACTGACTTGTTCAGCTGCAACACACTTCAAACAATTTTAATCTGTTATGAAATGACACATTAAGGGAGGATAATTCTGAACCTTACACCTGCAGTGAGCATCAGCAGTGAAGGGTATTTTAAAACTTGTTTATCTCAACAAATTGCCTCTTGTTTGCAGGTAAGAGCAAACATGCAGGCACTAAGTCATATACTTAAGCTGTAAAACAACTCAAAAATATTATCATAAACATTACTCTGCTTTCAAATACCAATTTTCCTGTCATGCAAAATAACCGGAGTATTGTATTTCAGTCCTTAGGCTAAATAGATTATGAACAGAAGGTACCTCTTCTGCAGTCTACTTGCTTACTAGAGCTTCTGCTTTAAAGAGATAAGTGAATGGTTTTCTCGACTTCTTCCAGGACCCCGGTATCCAGCTCTGACACAGACCCAAGCTGAACAGAACTGCTGAACACTTCAGCAAGAATGTAGGAGATCAGCTCACATCAGGTGCACACACCACTCCACTTTTTAGAAAGAGAGGCACTTTGAACATTGCTCACCTGCTTTTCCATCTCTGGCAGTGCTGCACTATTCAGCTGCTCTTCTTTTTTTGATTTCAACAAGCGATTGAGATCCTGAACAATATCTTTTGTTGTGAAATCTGCCTTCTTCCTGTCTGTAATCAGGATTCCTCCCCTCTGAATGACCTGTTGTTCACAAACACACACAGTCATCAATTAACTTCAATATCTAATGGACAGATGTTGAGTGCACAGAAGCAAACCCTGAAATGGCATTTATTTACTTCTAGGCTGCAGGAAATGACAAACAAGATTTTAGAACTTTTGCTGATTAAAGGGCAAATAAATCAACAAATAACACATTTTGTATGCATAAATCAAAACTCCTTTGAATTAAGATATTGGTCCTTCATTTTTCCACAAATCAGAGCCTGGCTGAAAAACCAGAACTGAGCTTTTTAGGGGACTTGTCTGTAAGCCACAGTGGTTCCCTTACTTGTCTCAGCTTTCCCATCTCTCCAGCAGTCTCTCCTCCTGGCAGCACACACTCCTTCGGGCCCAGCTGAACCAGTAGAGCTTCAAGGTTTGAGAACTGATCATTATCTGGGAACTCACAAACACTCAATTTTCTCAGCGTAGTGTCGACACAGCCCACTCCTACCACCCTTTGTCCATCAGCAGCAGACAGCTTAACCCCCACAACCCCGATGGCTGTGGACATATCATTGTTGGCAAAGAGAACTTCCTCAAACTGGGCAAGATTTCCTGGAGAACCCTACTTAGAAAAAGAAAAATACTTTTTAGAAAAAGAGTGTACACATATTCTCTCTTTCTTTCAAAATAACAACTGTTAGTAAAACTAAGTACTGAACAGTCCATTCATACAAAATACACAGCTATTCTGTTTATTTAAGCATTTGAATTTTACATATCACCTACACAGAGGAAAGCACTCCAGGTTTCCTTTATTTCCCAACCTATGGCAAAGACACAGAGCAAGCTCTTTCAACCTTAGAGCACTAGCAAATACAGCAATATGTACAACAGCTATGTAACCACGATATAACAATCAGGTGCGATTTTTCATCATCAGTCCCTTAAAATCCCAAAACTACAAGCAGGAAAAAGCTATGGGTTTGGGGTTTTTTTCCATCTCAGTTATAAAGAAAGGTTGAAAATTGTACCTTGTAAGCTAAATACCAGTCATTTTCTTTGACAGATTTGCTCCCTGCTCTGTTCTTGTAAACTTCAACTCTGTAATGACGAACCAGAAGCAGGTCCCTCACAAAAGATTCAAAGTTCATTTTACTAAGCACAACACTCTCCAGCTTTTGAGTTCCTAAAAGAAAAAAAAAATTATGAGATACCTGAATTTGTTCATAAAGCTTATTTTCTGTAATCAAAATCCTCAAGAACAGCCTTCAGACGACATTGTCTTAATATCAAAGAAGCAAACGTAGAATCCATGAAAAGACCCAAACAACATTCTACTGGCTAATACTAAGGAAGAAAGCACACTCCCTCTCCAAATGAAAACAAGATTCAATTCCTAATTTCACTTTATCACTATGTTAA
Organism: Cettia cetti; assembly: GCA_013401135.1. Lineage (NCBI taxonomy): Eukaryota > Metazoa > Chordata > Aves > Passeriformes > Sylviidae > Cettia > Cettia cetti. The sequence continues at coordinate 54,654 of VZUI01049579.1, forward strand.
AATATACAAAGGGATATGTTCCTCTCACCCTTCCCCTCACAACATTCTTGACTTGGTTTACTAATTAAATATTTCACACATTTTGATAATGAGTGTTAGAAGTCTCTTACAGGTTCTCTTTCTGGACAACATCTTTTCTTTCCTGGATAAGCAGCTTCTCTTGACTGAAAAGACTGCCACTCTATTCACATTCACACAACACAAGTGCCAAGACATTTCTCATTTATCATAATTTATCCAGTAAAAACAACAGATCATCAAAAAAAAAAGTAACAGTTTACATTAAAACCTAACTTAGAAAGTGCCTAATTGACAAATTTCTTCCACTTCTGTACGTGCAAGCAGATAATGCAGCTGAACAAATTTAATTCCATGTAGTTGCCCAGAGGACCATCACCACTTCTACCTCCCCATCTCCAGCAGCAGCCTACTCACAGAACAAGGTAATTCCACTACTGAGCAAATTGGGATTTCAGGCAAGTACATTAAGCTTCCTGCCAGGTTGAGAAGTGGAACTAACTCAGACTGGTGTCAGACACATTGGAGTTCGGAGCACACCACGCAACAGGGACTATCACATCCCTCTTTTAGCAGCATGCCTTAATCACAGTTGAGGTTCTTCCCTCCTTTTACATGAAAGATGTTAAACAGCAAACTTTCACATCCATAGGAACTTATGGGTTTACTTTAAATAGGATTTTTCTGAGACAGGTAAAAAAATCTAATTCTGCCTAATTATGTTCTCTTCCCAGAGCAGAACTGTCCAACAAAACACAATTTTTCTTATTCTTTCAGCTGCGACAACATAATACAATTGCAGAGGGTGGGGAACAGCTGAAGTTCATGTGTACTTTGAAATCATCCTGAGAGCAACAAGTGCAGTTTCGTGCTTTTAGTTGGATATGGTAGATAAGGCTTTAAAGGGTTTAAAATTGGAGCTGGTAGTCACGTGATCACACCTGCAAAATAAGTTCTAAGTTGAATACAACAATAATACTGATGCATGGTTCTAGTCTGGAAAACACATCAAGCTTTGGGGACAGTGAGGTTTTGTGTTTTTTTATGTACGAGCTCATCACTCACAATAAAAAGGAAAAAGCATATGAGAATGTCGTGCTCTTTTTAACGCTGTTGCTCACACAAAAAAAAAATTTGATTCATTAAAGACATTTATTTTGCCAAATCTGAGCCAATAACTCAGCAACGTTGTGTTCCTCGAGATTAAGGCTAATACTAAGGTTTGTACTCCGGCAAGATAATTATCTTGATGCTATTACACCCGACATCTGCAAGCTCCCCTGCCTCATACCAAGTGATAAACGAAAAGCAAGACGGGGCGGATGGAAAAGAAAACCTTAGGAAACACACAGAAACATTTGGAAGCAAAGAATCATTCAGTGATTCCCGTCTCAATGAACCAGAGCCAACATTGGAACACGGTCGCCTCTGCACCTCCCTTCCAGCATCCATCCGCCCCGGGAGCGGCAAGAAGGAACCCGCAGAACCGCCCGCTCGCTCGCCCCGACCGGCCCCAGCTTGAGCCCAAGCCACCCACGAAATGCCACTCTGAGGCCGATCCTTGTGACACCCGCAGGCCCCGGCCTTGGCAACGGGGCACCGGCTGCCAGGGCCTCCGGGGGGCTTCCAGGGGCGACCTGGGGCATCCAGGGGCAGGTGCCACTACCGCCACCTCCTTCCTCCGCTCACCCCCGCGGCCATCCGAGGCCCGCGTAGCCGGGCCTGGGGCAGGCGGCCACCCCGCCCGCCGCTGTCCCTCAGCGCCCGCTCCCGGGGCTCCCCCGCGCACGCCGCCACGCACCCGGTGCCCCCGCCAGCTGGCGGATGACGGCGCGGGTGCGGAAGAGCTCGCGGGCGGCCAGACGCGCGTCCGCGCCGTGCACCGTGTAGTAGTCGCCGCGCTCGAAGAAGCGCACGGTGGTGTCGGGCTTCTCGGGCAGCGAGAGCACGGCGCGCACGAAGCCCGCCTCGGCCCCCGCGCCCTCGGGCCACACAGCCTCCCGCGGCGGCTCCACCGCCATCTTGTGCTACCGCTGCGGCCGCCGCCTCCCGCCAAGCAGGCCACACGCGCGCCAGCGCGCCAGCAGCGGCGCCCAATCGCTGCTCTGTCCGCTCCGCGCGTCACGCTCGCCCCGCCCCCCCAATCGCTGCGGAGCCCTCTCTGCGCGTCAGGCTCGCCCCGCCCAATCGCTGCGGAGCCCGCTCTGCGCGTCACGCCCGCCCCGCCCCTGAGCCGCCCGCGTTGCGGGAGCGCGCAGGCCCGGCCCGCCGGGCGCGCCGCCGCCGCCATGGCAACGCCGGTGCCGCGGGGCCGGGCCTCGTGCTGCCTTCTTCACGGAATTACAGAATCCCTTGGGCTGGAAAACACCTCTGAGATCATCGAGTCCAACCTGCGACCGGCCACCACCGTGTCGACCAGACCATGGCACCGAGTGCCACGTGGAGCCTTTCCTTAAAACCTCCAGGGACGGTGACTCCACGACCTCCCTGGGCAGAATTCCTCCAAATGCCTAAGATCATGCTGGACAACCAGTGTACCCCTGGCAGCCGTGCCGAGGTGGTCACTGCCTTCAGTCCAGGAGGAGAAGAGTGTCCTGTACGGGCTGCCAGAGGGCGAGTGGCGGAGCACAGCCCGAGAGCAGGGCTGTCACCCCGTCAGCCACACTGCCGGGGGCCGTGGGTGACAGACACTCCTGTGCTTACAGCAGATACGGTGTCCAGAAACCCCATGTGCTCCCTCCAGCAGAGAGAGCAGCTCTTGCTGCCCTGCTTCCAGGGGAGTCACTCCTCCAGGCAGCACAAGGAACAAGGCAAATGGCCAAAAAAATCCAAGGCTTGACCTCCATTTACACACGGTTTACTCAGCCCGAGGACAGAAAGCAGAGGGACTGGCCTCTGGCACTCACAGGTATCTCGAGCCCTGACTACAAGGTGGTCCTCATGCCCAGAATGCTTTAGGTTTTTTATTTTTCATGCTCTTTTTCCTTGCACCGTTCTAAATATTTTTCTTTTTTGTTTTGTTTGCCTGTTTTATCTTGTACTGTAAAGGCACAAAGGAATAGAAACAGTATAGGCGACATTCTTTCTTTTGGTGATTATTGTCTAAGAATAATGACAGTAATGAGAAATGCCATGTTTCATCAGCTAAGTCAAGTCTTCTTGGAAACTTCTCTTACGTTGCACTGCTTTTCATCTTTCCAATCAGAAACCATTGTATCCTAATTCCCAAATTCTTGTATCCCAATCCAGCTGCCTGCACACTATAATCTACAAACAAAACACATCTTCTATTTTACATGCCACAGTATTCCTTGAATAAACGTTATGTTCTGGTTTATGTACCTTGTACAGAACATCCCCTTGTTTGCCCAACATTGCCTTCTCTCTCATTTCTTCCCTGTATTAGTCAGCTTCTCAAAACTCATCTTCCATCCTTCCTTTCTTCCTCCCTCCCATCGGTTTGCAGGTGAGGAATGCTTTTGGGACCTCAGTTTCTAGATTTTCTCACCTGGCTTCTCTCTTCTTTCCAACTGGTGAATCAATGTGCTCATCTTTAGTATTTCTTGGTGTCAATAGATGCTTTTCCAAAAGGCCCTCAGATGCCCACTTAAGAACTACTTCAGGTTTTCACACTAAACTTTTTCTGGCCACCCTGGTCTGAAGGTGGTGCCATGTGCTGCCCATTTCACCCCAGGGAATGCTTCGGTGTCCCCACCTCTGCCCCATTCCTGCCTGGTGTCACTCTTGATTTCCCATCCACACTTCAGCCTTCCCCTCCCAAACCCTTGTGATGTACCCTGAGGTAACACAGCTTTTCCAGTAAAGGTCTTCAACCTCCTTCTGTAAATGTATTTGCTGAAGGATCACAGGTGGTTCTTGTGGTCAAGAGGAAGTACAATCTGACACAGGAAAGCGTTTGACATAGGAAAGAAGGAGCAAAGCAGGCAGGTCTCTGGAGATTTGACAGCTTTGTAGTATCCAAAATCTTCCTCTTATCTCCATAACAATTGCAAAAATGACACTGCTCTGGCAAGCTAAATATATTTATTTTCGGTATGAATAAATATACTTTTCCTAACCTTCTTTTCAGAAGCAGCTAAACGATCTCGTCTGGTAATTCCTTCCACCGTGCTTGCTTGCTTGCTTGCTTGCTTGCAGCAATTCTCACAGTAAATTCAGCCTGAACAACTGTCATTTAGCAAATACATTACCTTGGGAATGCACTCCCAGTGTCAGGCAACCTTGCCAAGCATCGATAATACCAGGTCAGCCCAGAATACACATTTTGAATAGCTGGGACAGCTTGTCTTCGTACACTGAGGGTTACAGATAAGGCAGGAGACAGGACAGGGAGAAAAGGAGTGTCCCCACACAAACATCTGGAGACAGAGTGGACTCCAGGGACCTCATTGTCATCTTCCAAAGCAGTAAAATAATGTCTGCTAAGCTGTAATTGCTGCGTGTTTCAGCGTTTCCCTCTCTCTGCCCCGGGATGGTTGCACCTCCTCCTGCAGCGCTTTGCTCAAGGCAGCTCCGCAGGCTCCCGTTCGCGGCGAGCCTCCACCCACGCTCGCCGCTAATGCCCCGAGCCTGGTGACTACAGCCCGTGAACAGCATTTGTGTTGTGGCATCCCTTGCACAGAACAGCTCAGCACTGATCACCTCCCCCTGGAGCCTCTGCCATTTTCTGTCTGCAGCTGTGTTGTTCTTCCCGGTCAGCTCCAGCAGGGACCGGCTTATCCATCCGCACAGGCCAGCTCTGAGTGGGGACATTTCCCTGGAGACGGGCTGGGTTGCTTCACTGTGCTGTAGCAGAACACTCCCTGCTCTTTCCCTTGCCTACCAGCAGCGATGGGAATATGTCTGTAATTGTTATGCCCATGGCTGGTGGAAAACTGCTGCTAATCTAGACCTTAATTATGGGTTTTTTGCCTTCTTAGGTGTAAGTAGGGTATAGAGAAAAGTTACTATGGGCTTTCAGTTAGGAAAACAGATGTCCTTTACAGGAAAAGAAAAAAAAAAAAAAAAAAAAGAGAGAGAAAAATTCTTTATCACCAGTGGTTAATTAGTATAGAGCTGTGGTCAGTGGCAGCTCTAAGCTGGTGGGGATGTCACCAGAAAATCTGGTATCAGTCTGATGTGCATCTGTGTGCACACACATGCAGCAGAGACTTAACATTAACAGGATAAGAATATTTAGATACCATAAGTTTGAGAACAGAAAATATGGCTGTTGCCTTGTAGAGAACCTTTTAACTTTCTTCTGTTTACTTTTTTCACTCAGATTTGGCATGGTGATGCTCTACTTGGCAGGCAAGTGCAAGAATTCTGCAGTGCATTTAGAGGATAATAAAGAAAAAAAAAATCACTTCTTACATTATAAACTGGTCAGTGTTTCCTCTACCATATCACACCACCTTCTTTTTGTGCATGTCTGCCCTTGCATGTCCCTGCTAAGACAAGGATTTTAACAAAGTTCGTAAGACTCTCTGGGTTTGAGATCATCTATTCAGAACATACAAGGCACCTCTGCAGTGTGCCTGACTGCTGGCATGCCCTGGAACGGACCTTTGCCAGACTGCAGCCTCTCCTGGGAGCTGCTACAATCCCTAACTAGCACTTGGAAAGTTGGAGCAGCAGAGCTGCTAACATTTTGTTTCCTAGAATATTTTTCTGACTATTTCATGTCATCCAAAGTCACTGTATTCTGGTGATCAAAGTCCGGCAGGCCAGGATATAAACAAACATGGTTCACACACAGTGGTTTTTGTTGTACCAAACTACTCTGACTGTTCAGGAGGGTAATGGGTACAGTACTGTCAACAGACCTCGCAGATGCAACCCTGACCTTTCATTTTCTAGCTGTGGAAAGTGTGCTTTGGCATTACTCAGGTCTTAGAAGAAAATTGTATAGACTTTATTGGTCATGCTTTCTCAAATATGTTATTAGCATACCCTCTTCTAAAAAGTCTGTCATTGTCTTTACATAAGCATTTAATTTTTCTCTGCAGTAATAATAATACATATTTGCTAATGTAATAATTCATGAGGAAGTAATAGATTTGCACTTGCCTACACAAACACTATTTTCCCATGTCGCACATAGGCACTAAGATATGTATTATTACTAGGGAGGGTTTCTTGCAGTTTGTGTCTATCCCTCTGTAACACAAAAACCTCATTTACCCAGTCTAATACATTTTCTATCTGCCCTTCATATGCTTTCTCAAAATTATTATTACGTGAAAAGAGAGGAAATCTCTGGGTATCTCAACTTTGTGTAGAACTTTAGATTTTATATATATGCTCCTCCACATAAGGAAGTCAATGAATAAGGCAAATGGAAGTATCAAAATATTTACCTAGTTAAAAATTGATGCAGAGACTACTAGTCCTTTATTAAGTTCTATTAGTCTGTTTTTTTACAGGAAACTCTTTTTTAACTTTGATGAATGTTTTCCAATAGTATTAAAAGTAGAAAACATTTAATAGTTTGCTATTTAGTACCATATTTTTTTCAGTAGCAAATGCTCTATATATGAGAACTATCCCATGCATATGTGGAGAGTTGACACAATCTGATAATTGCTTTTTTTTCTTTAAGTTTCATCACATTAGTCTCCTCTCGGTATAAAAATCTATGAAACGCAATAAGCTGCAGGATACCAATACACTAATTTCTCAGGTATTTCCCACCTCATCCCTTTCCATTTCCCTATAAATACACACTTTTATTCAGCTAGACAAGGGCAGTGTTTCATAAATAGAACAACACAAAGGCCAAGTATGTCAATAAAACTATTTAGGACAGGAAACTAATGAAAAAACTTCAGTTGTGGATTTAGTTAGACTGAGTTTTTTTAAGAATTTAAGAATTTCTGTAAATTTCTGTAAATTTTCTGGTTTTCTAATCCCTTGGCTAGTTTCAGGCAAATTTGACAAGGAAGAAGACCATAATACAGCACCAAACTTCATATCCGACACAAAAAGCTCCACTAAAAAAAAAAAAAAAAACAAAACCAAAAAAAATGGAAAAGTGTCTGGATGCCTCCCTGTAGTGTGGGAAAAGCAGAGAGGTGTTCAAACAAACCAAATGGGACAAGGTCCAGGCCACACAGCAGCTATGTACCAGCCTGTCCAGTCAAGCCTGCACACATGCAGCTCCAGCCCAGCCACAGCACACACCTCTTCCCATCCCACAGGCCAGAAATATGGTGTAAAACAGGGAGAGGAGGAAGAGAGAAAACAATGGCTTTAGAATACTGAGGAGAAGAAAGAAGTGGCAAGGATTACCATATTGCAGACATTTAAGGAAGTAGAGGAGATGGGAGACTGAAGCACTGGGGAAGACAATAACACACACGACTAAGCACAAGACCACCTTACTGAAAACTTGGCTTTATTTGGTTAACAGCTTAAAGAATTGTACAAAATTCATCACACCTCAGCAGATCGCCCGCATACCTGGGGGGAAAGGGAATGGCACAGATCAGCAGAGGGAGAACCTGCCCTGCACAAGTTATCACTGTCAAAGCTGCCTGAAAAGGCTGCAAAACATTCCAGTAAATTCCCTACTTCAGGATTTGTGTGCAATATCCAACACAGCAATGCATGCATGTGAGGTACCACCCTGTTGAAGGGCAGAAGGGATACTGGTGAGCTGTGACAGTGGAGGTGACACCACCACAATTTCCCTGTGATATCTCGCAGGCACACTTCACATTTGATTTCATGAACAGTACATAGAATATCCTCTCAGTAGTTTATCCTACTTTTCCTGTTTTAACCAGGGTGGGTCAAAACATGCACCATATTAGTAACAAGGTTTGTCATTCAGTTCCTTATCTTGAATCTCATTATTTCTTTGGCAACAGGAGTTACAGCATTTCCTTTATAAATCAGATACGCTGCAGGGATTGCTAGCTAACATTCATGGCACAGGTTACTGACAGCCAAAGCAAGCTCTCAAGTCCAGGGAAGGCTCTGGGAGGCTGAGTGGAAGTCTGGTCAGCATCTATGGCAGTGAACAAGAATAACAGCAGAAACAGTTCTTTGCTGTGCGACACCTTTTCCACAGATAAAAATCACAGTATTGGGGTAAATTGCTCTCTGCCAGCTCCACCATCAGATGCCAGGCCTGCCCACCCCCAACCCTCCACCAGAAACGTCCTAGGTTTAGAGGCTTATTTTAAATACTTACATAGCATTGGAAAGATCAGTCTATGTATTCCTGAAATGACTGCATTCTCAGACCGTTGATTTTTTTATACAACAATCTGTACATTACCATTTCACTCTTGTTACATACTTTCTACAGTTTTAAGAAAAAGTATCATGCTATTGATACTAGATGGCTAATAAAAACTGCTAATTAGAGTTCTAGAATATTTTCAACTATGCTGAGGTTCCTTGCTTTAAGGAATCAAAACTATAAATTTATAAGTATGATAACTTAGCAGATTACCATTTCACCATGGAAAAATTAGAAGCCTGTTTCAAAGTTTTATTAATTCAAGTCATAAAAAAGTTACAGCAACTTCAAATATGTACAAACTGCCATAAAAACGTTGTGTTCAGTTATACAGGAGACAGGCTCGTTACAACATGGCTACAAAATCATTACTTCCCATAAAACTCCCACAAGGGTAAAATAACCATTTAGTCATGTATGCTCCAAAACCCTAGTAACAGCAGTTGTCAACTCGTTTCATCATCATTAAAAAAAAAAAAAAAAAAAAAAATCAAGGGAGCAAGTTAAGTTTTACTTGAGTAAGATGGGGCATTTAACTCTCAACAAATAGTAAAAGCAGTTGAATGGTTATCAGTCTTGGTCGTTAAGAGTTTTAGCAATCATTAAGTGAGCACAAATGCCCCCCCCTTTCAGGAGGAAACTTTTAAGAGTTAAGATTCACGCCTCCAATGTTGTTGTTGTCTTCTTGCTTGTCTTCAATTGATTTAGTTAAGCATTCAGTCCTCTATGCATTTCGTTCATTTCCTTCACCTGGAGGGGAGGAGGTAGAGGGAGATCAACATCTGTGCTACTTCTAAACTTCAAGACTCAGTAAGTCATTGGGGACTTAACAGCCCAGATTTTCATTAGCAAATGAATTTGATGCAGCACTAACAGAAACAACCACGATAAACCCACCAGATTAAAAAAAAAAAAGAAAAAAAAAAGAAGCACTGCTTAGGGTACATGCAGGAAGCAGACAATACTACTATTTAGCTACAACATAGTTTGGATTCCTTCACAAAAGGCTCCACACTTGGCCGTGAAGCACCGTTTGCTATTCCATTGGAAAGCAGGTCTTCAATGGAAACTGCAAGATCCTCACAAATACCTCAGCAAAGGTCTTAAGTCACAGAACAAGACTATCAGCACTTCCTGTGGATTGCACAGCCCTTTGCAATACATATGTAAAATAGAGCTTGGTAAAACCAAACCCCACCCCCTCAGCCCTGGGAAAAGCTGCAGAACATCAGTTGCCTTTGAAGCTAGTGCAGAACTACACAGAGGTGAAAGCTAGCTACAGAATTTGATACTTTCAGTCTCCTTGAACACATCTGAAGCACCCAAGAAGTTTTTAACCTACAGCAAACTTAGGAGTTTCTGCATTCTGGTCAACTTCCTCCCCACACATGCACCGCAAACAGAAATTACTTACCTCAGCTTTCACGTACTTCCCTTTCCTCCTCCTTGTGAGGACCTGTAAGAGAAGGATGCAGTATTTTTTAAGTCTTGATACAGAAGTAACTTCATCTGATTTTGACTTTAAAAACACAAAACTTGAAGCTGTCCGTTCCCCATCCTTCCAAAGTGAGGTAGGTACAAGCGAGGTTGTCTGTCATCCTGAACTACTTTAAACCAGGAGGTACTCTGTTCACCTCTGTGAATTGTTCCCAGTACTCGTCTTCCAGGTGACACCCTTCAGTTGTAACCTGAAACACTGACACTGTGCCCATCACCAGTTTCCCACCTCCCAAGCCTGAAGAAGCAAGCCAATTTACAAAGAAAGAAGTTCAATCAGAGTCCAAACGTGTGCAGCTGATTGCCAAATTGTACCAGTACCGTTCTGCTTGGCAGTTTTGTTGGAACTTACCAGAACAACAATTGCAGCCACTATTGCTATTACTACCACTACAATGACAGCAATAATGCCGGAAGTGAAAGACTGCATGGAAAACTCCGGTGCTATTTCATCAACATAGTAGACCACTGTCTTCTCAAGCTTCACGGGTTCGTTGTCAATGCTGACGTTTAGCCCGGCATTATTAGGAAAGATGGATTGACCTTTTACCTAAAACAGACAGGAAAAGAGAGACTTGCTAGTTCACATTGTAGTAAGGCATTTATCTGGTCACAGGAATAATGCACCTTGCTTTAGCCAGTACACAGCCAGACTCCCGAGTGCAGTGCAAGACACACAGCCATCCTCTGGCAGACTTTACCCGTGACACACTTACATCTTTTTCAAAGTAGTAGGCCACATCAGCTATATCCACATCTCCCAACGATTTCTCTGAGGCATTTTGCTTCAAATCAATAGTAATGTAAGGGTTTTCATACTGCAATAAAAATATAGTGTGGTATTAAGGAGGTACTTTAAATCCAGTTATCAAATATTCACCAAAACATTATGATCCAGTTGGGAACTTGCATCCTCGATCAAGTTTATGACTTTTGAACTCAAGCCAACTGTTTACAGTAGGATTCAAATTCCACTTTTTAAGTGAAGCAAAAAAGTTATCTACAGACTAAGGAGCGCAGTGTAGTTACTCTGCGTTTCTGTTCAGATACAGCTATTTGCTAACTGCTCATTATTTTGAGAGCTTCTACTAAAACTCATGCAGTATTGCATTAGGCAAATACGAGTTTTTAAAGATGTAACAAAATGAAGTTCTGATACTTCACTAAACATTATGTTCCTCTTACCACAACGCTGGTTATGTAGCGGCCATCCAACTGATAACGACTGGTAATGGTATCCGTGAAAAACCTGCAAAGATATGAAAGCCATGGCTGTTTAAAACAGTATTATTTCACACATATCATTTGAGAAGTAGAGGAGACCAGAGTAGTTATTTTCTTCTGTAGTCTCTGTGGCGGGTGGACCTCAGCTTGCAGCTAAACAAACCCTCACCTAGTCTCCCACTCACTTCCCCCTAGCAGGATTGGGAAAAGAATCAGAAGGACAAAAACAAGGGAAAAAAACTAAACAAACAACCTACATCAGTTAAAATAAAGACAGTCTGGTAAGTGAAAGGGCTGGGTGGGGGAAATATAAAACCTATAAAAGCAATCAGTCATTGCTGATAGATCAATGTCCAGCCAACCTCTGAGCAATGGCTACTTGGGAAAAGACTTTCCCCCAGATGTATTGCTGAACATCCCCAACCTATTCACTGAGGCAGCAGAATGACAATCTGAGAAGGCCTTGACATTATGCAAGTGCTGTTCAGCAGCAGATAAAACACTGGTGAATTAACGCCATTTTGGACACTGGTCTAAAACACAGCACCATACCAACTGTTATCAAGAAAATTAACTCTGCCCCAACCAAACCCAGGGCACTCTCTTCATAACTAGAGTTAAATTAACTCCTGATAGTGAAGATGCCCTCACTGTAAAATAGACACCTGTGTTAGACAAGAGTTTTACCAGTTTGAAGAGTTCAGAAGAAGAGCTAGAGGGCAGCAGCTTTTGTTTGGAAAGGAGGTGATCTAATAGCTACAAGTAGAGTTTCGACAAAAAAAAAAAAAGAAAAAAAAAAGGCTAAACTCTTGATTTCCTCCTGCTGTTTTTATGCAGTCCTTCTGCCATTTTTAGCTGTTTACTTTCTGACCATGTCTATTATCTTCCACTTGTTTTAGTTTACTGATTTGAAGGGGGGAAAAACCTAGCAATGAATTTTAAATGGAAGGGAATCTTTAGCAGTTAATTTCCTTCCAATACAAATTAAAGCAATTCTATGAAGAATCTGCAACTTGCTTCAAAATGTCTTACAAATCACTTCACAGGTCTGAAAATGCTATTAGAAACTGTTTAGAAATACACTAGATATCTAGTAGGACGTGCATATGCTACCATGACATATTACTATCATCACTTACTTCTTCAAAGATTCAGCGTTCAGAGGAGTGTTTCTCTCAGCATGTTTCATTTCAATAATGATCCACCTGAAGTACAATGAATATTCTTGAAGGACACGCATATAAAACATACCAAAAAAATCTAACCCCAGGCTAAAACAACAGAACAATGAAACAAAAACGAGGCAAGCAAAGTCTCTTCTAAACCCATTGAATGTCTCCTTGTTTCTGAAGGAAAAAACCCAGCAGTAACCAAGTGTTGATTGCTCCATCTTCATTCATTCCCAGTGCATCATTCACACAAGGCAGAGCCTCACACAGGAATGTTTTCATGTCACAGCACACCCTGTTGAAAGACTTACATCGTTCTGACTAATTGATTGCACTTCAAGTCTGCATCATGTTTGTCAGTTCTTCTAACTCCAGCTGTGTTCACACACCAACAGGTGGTTCCATTGCACTGCTTTGCCTTGAAAGCACCACTATTTTCACACTCAGGATCATAGAGGCCATCAGTATCTTCAAATGCATCTTTTGGTTTCTCACGACGACCCGATTTTGAGCCCATCACTTCTGCTTTCATCAGCAGGCATTTTGAAGTCACTAAAAATAACCAGAAAATCATGTTATGCCGCATCAGACCACGCATGTCCAAAACAGAGCCCTGAGTCCGTACAAACACAAGGTTACATCAGCAGCAACCAGATTCAAAGCCATTACAAGGAAGAGCAGGTGTATAATGTGTGGTAGGTCGTGCATAAAATCAGTACAACTGGGGTATGCCAGCCTCTCAAGGCAAAGGCCTCCAACAAGTCCGGCATTAGGACTTACAGCTCCCATTTCTCACAGCTAGAGGCTTGCTCACAACTTAGTTGAGCTTAACCCAGAGTGAGGTCTTTGTCACAAGACTCCTTCCCTCTAGAATTGTAGGAAAAGTGAGGATATGTGCATGCAAGGAGCTAAATATTCATCTTCAAGAAGTTCTTGCCACTGGAGAACAAATAGAGAGGAGGAGGCGTGAGCCTACATCAGTACAAGCAGAGAAACCCTGAACGCTTATCTTCCAACACCAGTTGATCAGGAAGAACTCCTCGCCTCCATTGTTTGCTGAGAACTCAACGGTGATTCCCACATATTCCCGGGCGCTCTGCGGACCGTGCCAACCACCCGGCCGTGCCCTTTTACTCACGAGTGCTGCAGTCCACGCTGGCCCTGGAGCCGATAGCCTCGCAGCGGCACCGCCCGCCGTCCATTCTGCAGCTGGTGACACGCTTGTTCTTCTCGCAGAGACACGCTGCCAAGAGAAGCGCGGCCGTGAGCCGGGCACGGCGGGGCAGAGAGCCGGGCACCGCCACCCGCGCTCCGCCGCCAGACAGGACGGACAAAGCCGCCCCGCACCGGCAGGGCGTGGCGTGCCCGCACCCCCCGCTTCCCCCCGGACACCGGCCCTCCCTCCCTTCCCGGGCGCGGGCCGAGGGCTCCCTGCGCAGCCCTGGGTCTCCCCTGGAGGCGCGGACAAAGGGGCGTTGTGGGGGCCGGGCGCTCCTGCCCGCTGCGCGCCCCCGGCGAACGGCACGGGGCGATGGTGTCGCCATTTGGCGGCACGGGGCAGCCAGCGGAGCGGCCCTACGGAGAGCGGGGGGTGGGAGAGGGTCCCGGGGCGGGGTAGCTCGGGCAGGAGAGGGGTGCGGGCACTCACAGTCCTGGGCAGTGGCGGCGGCGCAGAGCACCAGCAGCAGGAGGAGCGCAGCCCCGCAGAGCGGCTTCATGGCTGGGGCGGGCGGCGGGGCGCGGAGAGGCCGGGGGAAAAGTCCTCGGGGACGCGGGCAGAGAGGCAGCGCTGCGTGCGCGGCAGCGGAGCGGTGTGAGCCACCCGACAGGTTCCGCAGGTGCTGGTGGCTGCGCCGCGCCCTCCCGGCTCCGGTTACACCTGGGACGCGCGGGGGGAGCGGCGGCTCCTCCCCCGGGCCCGCCGGGCGCGCTCTTAAACCACCGCCGCCCCCTCCTCCCTCGGCACCTGGGCGAAACTGGATGGGGCAGGGCGGGGCCCGCTCCCGGCCCGGCCCCAACAGCGCCGCTCCTGCGGAATGGGGAGGGGGAGCGGCGGTGCGGGAGGCGTCCCGAGGCGCGGCCCTGCCCGCTTTTTACCCGGGCTGTGAAACCACCCCGCCTGGGCGGGGGGGCTGCGGGCCGAGACTGTCGCGGGGAGACGGGGGACAGCTGCCGCCGTCGAGGCGAAAGTGTTAGTCACCGCCGGGAGCTCCCGGGCGTGTTTGCCCTGTGACACACGGGCAGGGGGAACTGAGCCCGCCTCCCTCCCGGCTCGGGGCTTCTCGCGCCCGCCGGTGACCTTCGGAGCGCCGGGGCAGTCCCGAACTCTCTGCCCTGACCTGCTGGCCGCCGGCTCTTCCCTCGGGACAGGCGGGGGGTGTTTCCACTCCCCTCTCGGCGGGCTGAGAGCGCGCAGGGAATACTCGCACTTTATAGTAAGCCCTGTTCGCATCCAGGGGTGCCGTGTGAACTAATCTGTGCTTGACAAAACTTCTGATAATTCCTCCGTAAATTAAAAACTAGAACGCTTCTCTGTCTAGAATGGACACTTTCGTAAAGATCTTTACTGATTCTGTGTTTTATTTTCATTTTCGTTTTTTGGTTCCTTCCTAGAATACACAGTAGATGTCTCTAGCTCAAGGTTGCTCTAGAGATTTGCTCCTGGTGCTGCAGTATCCTCGTTTCCTCACTCAAAGCCCTGAGTGCTTTGTCTCTCAGCAGTGCAGCTTGTGGGAACCTACAAAATGGGAGGTAGTGCCAGAGTCCTGCCAGGCTCCCCAGGAGGAAACACAGGAAAGCCGGCCGCAGGCTTTAAGATGGTGTAAAAGCAATGCCAAAATGGAAGACAAAAGATAAGTTTGGTGCACCAGAAATACTTTATACACGTTGAGTTTATTTATTAAGTTTAAAAAAAAAGAAGCATATATCTTTCTAAAAGATATAGTAACACTCCAGAACAACAAGTTATTTTAGTACAGGATAGAACCAGAATGACATTCTACCCTAGGACTTGAAGCTTCCTCTTACCAGTTCACTGCACAATAAAAACGTTTCCGCTTTTGCACATGCAAACCTCAGTAAAAGAAACTGTTTAAAAACTTTGTATGTTTGAAGCAAAATTGCCAGTGAGCTATCATAGTGTCTTTTCTCTGTGTGCAGCTGTGTTGGTGTTGTACCTGCTTTTGTATGTTGCTTTTGTCTCTAGTGCCCTGCTGCTGTCCCAGATGGGTCCAAGTTAAAGGACTGGTCTTTGGATTTGCTCCTGGTACACCCTGAATCAGAGTTTTGCAGCATTTATATTGATTCTTTTTGTGGTTTTGCGTGGTTTTTGATTGATAAGTATATTCTTCTGATACACTTGTCAAAGACTCAAAAGAAAAGCTTGGACTACTAATATGAAAGCTTGGGAAGACTTTAGTCTTCAGATATGGACTTCTTGCATTGCTTTCATCAAGTGATGGCATTTTCCAGAATGATGTGTAGTATCAATAAGCTAAGAAATATCTGCCTTACTTCTTATTCCATGTTAAAGTACTGGTTTGTTCAAGATCAGAAGAGCTGTCTTGTCATTATCAAATTGCCAAGCTGACCTACGTAAGCCTTGATAATAAGGACCAATAAATTTTATGGTAGGCTTTTGCCTTTATTTATTTATTTTTTAATATATAAGTGTTGAAGAACAGAACAGGCTGGGTACAGCTAGTCCTCTTTCTTCTCCTGATCCTTGCTCTGTATAGGTAAATCTCTGTGCCTAGTTTTACAAATCCAAATGTGAAGAAATCATTGTTTAAACATCGCTCAGTATTTTTGAAGTAGAGTTGCTCTGTGTGAGGTCATTCACCAGCAAGGCAATGGAAATGAGGGGCCATTCACAGGAGAGTTAATCTTACCCTCTTTCCAGGTTATTTTGTGGACAGCTTCTCAGTAGAATCAAAGCCAGTGGAGCAGACTTGAGGCTAAACAGGTACAAGTGCCTGAGTGTTGAAGTTTATTTCACAGGTACCTTGGTGTCTGGGGGGTTGGGAGGCAGTGTCTTTTACGTGCCTTTTGCGGTGCTTGTACCCCTTTGTGCTGAAATACATGACCATATTTAATGGCTATTCTATATTAACTTTCCTCAGCACACAGCTCTAAAGGTAAGGCATATTGGTTATAAACAGGATAATTTTATCAATTGTTGGAGATACCTCCTCTTATCAAATAGCTGACTGCTGATTAGGCAGTGCAGTGTAGGCTAGTTGTGGTTTACTCTTATTAAAGCATAATTACAGCTCAGGCAAATTGTAATATAAATGCCATGAGCACATTACTGGCTCCACTATATAGCAAAAAGAAAAAAAGGCTTTGGTCACCAAACTCTACATACACAAAGTATGTAAACTTACATTAGGAAAACTCATGTGGTCTGTATTTTTCTACTTTTGCTCTGTAATTTACATTGGATCCAAATCTGTTTGGAGAATAAAGTATTAGTTCACTAAAATACTCAAGAGGCATTGACTCTGGGGGGGAGATTTTCTATTGACTTGAGTGACTTGTGTATCAGATCCGAGGAGATAAATCCAGCTCTTTCTGAATCCAATAAGAATTAGTGTGATACTGGGATATGATGTGAGGTCATTTCCAGGTCTTAACTAGAAATTAGGTAAGTGGGCTTTGTGAAACTCCCCAGGCACAGAAAAGGGACAGAATCTGCTTTCAGGGAAAGTCAAAAGGATATATGAGTCACTTCTGAAGTATCAGGAAACTTCAAGGTGCAAGGTGGGGCTGTGACATGCACTGTGGTCAGCAGATCAGAGAGATGAGTGGAGAGAGCGTGATCAATGCCACTGGGGTATTGGGCAACCTCGGTCTAACTGAGATTCTTCAGAGCCTGCAAACCTGATTGGTTTTGGGTGTATTCTCCTAAAGATAACCAGTCTCATCCCTAGAAAATAGGTCATGTATGATACCAAATTGTGAAGTGTAGTCTTAATAGTCTTTTTCTAACAAAATTAATGGGTTTTGAAAATTCATTACTTTTAACTGGTTAAGGCTGACAAGGATAGAAACAGCCAGAAACACTGATGCTCAAATGTGCCATCAGGTATTTTGGATTGCAGACATTGCTACATATGTTACAGACTTACTTTGGAACTTTTTATTAGGACAGCTTCAGAATGTTTGCATTCAAATTTTTTTTCAGAGTTCATCATCTGCCTAGAATGAAACCTTGAAAGAACTGTTGAAAGAGGACTATATTGAGAAATTATGTACAGTACCTTGCTCATTATGTGTTTCTGAAGATTCCATGTCACAAATCGACACATGCTGCTGCTCAAAGCACTGTAATGTGATGCTTCTGTGTATTTTATTTTTCCTGACTGTTTGAAAACCACCAAAAACCAGGTAAGTCTTGTTACACTGATTTGAATAATGAGAACATCTGGAGTCCTGGAGAACTTAAATGTCTTGGCCGTATGGAAGTGGTCAAGTATAAAGCCACTAAGAAAATAAATGAGCAGTCATGCCTTTCTGCTAACTGTCTAACTACTTCCAAACACTGTAAAAAAACCAGCTATTTTACATGTTTGGGTCTTTTTGGTCTGTTTCTAGATTATTACTTTTTTTTTTTTTTTTAATAATACAGTGTTTGTGCATTTTGATAAAACTCTCATGCACTCTTCATTACCACTGAAGATAGAAGTTAGTTCAGAGGCAGTGGCAACCCTCACAAAGCTGTCCTCTGCTTCAGAAGTCCACAGCTTGTGTCTCTACCAGGCTGGAGACCTTTGAAAGTAAGAGTAGCTACTAAGAGATACAGGGCTCTGTTGGTTCACAGGTTCATACAACTAGACAGGGTGTAGCCACAGGAGAGAAATGCTCATGCAATTAATGTATGTTCTATTTGTGTCTTTGAGGATTATAGAAACCAACCTGTCTGATATGTTGTGGCATCCTCACCTCTCTGCTAGGGCTTAGTTGGAACTCCAGAGGGTGGGGCCAATAACAGGTTTGTCACCCTCATCTTTACGTACCTGAAAATGCATCTCCATGGCTCTAATCCTGACAGCATTTCTTGAACATCTATTGTCAGCATTCAAAGGTGCTTAAAATAAGCAGCATTAGATGTAAAAACTGTAATAACTTGTCATCCAGACTACTGCACAGCAGCGAGAAAACCTAATTTTATACTGTGCCCAATCTCTCAAGTTTGTAGCGTTTGGAAAGGGCTCAGAGGACAACATGAGATCACAAGTCATAGTAAAAGAAGATCTGTTTACATTAAAATTGTTTAAGTTTTGGCATCTAAGAAACATTCCCCCCTTTTGGCCATTCTCTGTGAAAGAAGATACAGATGGAGCCTTGTCAAAACACTTGTTGAAAATGATTTGAGAGAGTCCTAAGTAGTTTTTAACACGCTTTATTGCGTTACAACATCTCTGGGCTGTAGGCAGAACTGAAGCAGATGGTTATACAGAGAGAGAGTTGTCCTGTGGTGTTGAGTACTTCTGTCATAAAACCTGCCATTGAATTTCCTTGTGCTGGACTTGCGCAGGTTGCCATGGGGCTAGTGAGCATGTGGATTTAGTTTGTCAGGTAACCCGTGGACATGGTTGTAGCTGGCAGTGAGCAGAAGCCATGTATTCCTCAAAAAAACAGGGTCACAGCATGCACCCAGCATACAGTTTCCAGGGAGCAGTTAACATGCTGTAAATCCCCACCCACTCTTGCCTCACTCTAATTTGTGTGCACAGTCATACCCCAAGCAAAGGTGAATAAATACACCCATGAGCTGGGGAGAAAATCTCATCTCACAAACACAGATGCAACAGGCAGCAGAGAGTGGGGTTAAAAGAGCTGTGAATGCCATTATTGTTTTGCTTTTTTTGTCCCTTGCTGAAATAAATTGTTTTTGTGTTGTGATTACTTTCACGGTTCATAAGTTTCCCTTATTTTTTTCAGTTAGCAGTAGCTGTTACCAAAGTTCATCTGTTTCTCTTTGCACTTTAATTTACAGCCCTTATTCTAGGCATTTTATTGCTTTAACCTCTGAGTGAGAGAACTTTTACAACTTATGATTATTGAACTTGGTGAAATAAGAATGCTTTTTGACCTGTTGGGGAGTAATTATAGACTCCATTGCTTCTTGGGAGGGGCATTCAATGTTTAACAAACTGTGGTAATTCTAATTTAACTGTGTCGAGCCTGGACCATTGGATGGGAGTTTAAAAAAAGTAAATCCTGGACTTTTTCCAGGTCACATTTTAACTTGTCTGGTTTTAGTCTCTAAAGGGCTGTCCTTGAAGTTCTGCCTTCCCACTACTGAACTTCATGCTGCTTCTTTCCTAGCAGAACAAGGGCATGGGAGCCAAACGACTTGCATATGAAAACAATTTCCTCTTGCTTCAGAAATTATAGCTACGCTATTTTTGATTAATCCTTTCATGGGGTGAGTCTTTTGAATGCCATGCCATGCAAACATGGCTCTTGACAACAGAAAAATTGTCCTAATTACCACTATTGTTTCATATATAGGGGCTGTGGTCATGGACAAAGATTCAATTGTGTTCAACAGCATAAAAACAGAGACTAAATAAATAGATACTATGTTTGAAAGAGTTTGTGACCTGAGTTATGTGACCAGTAAACTTTGAAACTGGAAAACAAAATGAGAAAGATTTGGTGCAATTTAAACATTTTACCCAGTTAAAGAATCATAAGCCAGCTAGGTAAAGTTTGAAGCCTCCCACCTATTCTTTGGCCACTCAAACAGCTATTATTTAGGAAATTTGCTTTCAGGAAAAGAATTAGGATGTTATTTTGAAAGAACCAATGTTTTTCTACTTTTGATGTCCATGGATAATAATGTAAGATATATTTCCTGGATAATACGTTCCTTGGATGTTTTGTAGTTTAGTGTATTAATGTGTATGTAAACATCACATCAGTGAGGCAAAGCATTTGGGTTATTAGCCAGATGGAATGAAACACTTTTTAGCTAATGCCATTTTATAAAAATGTTTTCTTAATTCAAATTCCTGAAGCTTTCTCTGTTCAGCTACATTTTCACCTGGAAGATTTTTGAAGTCTGGTGTCCTTCAGTTGTTTCTGAGAGGAAAGAGCAGTAAAGGAAAAGGTGGAAAGTTCCCATTTTTCAGTGTGAACGTAGGCAATGCAGTCCGTCTGCGCATGCACAGCACATGGGCAGTGCCCTGGGCACAGTTGCACACACCTGCTCCTTGCTCCTGCACCTGCTTCTCAGGAAGCCTGCTGCTCTTGGCATCTGGAACAAATGGCTCCAGGGCCACGGAGGCAGAGAGGAGTCCTGTTTATTAGGGCTCTTTGCACAATTAGCATGAAGAAACAGCATAGGCAGAACTGGGTAACAAATATAGCCATTGTTATTAAATACTTGCAAATCCAAAATGCAATCTTCAGCGGCTAAAAAAGACTTAGAGTATGGTGGACGATGTCAGAAGATTCAAAAAACACTTAAAGGAAAACACTGCAGATCATCTCCTTTCTGTTTAATGTAAAATATGCACGGTTAGTTTTGAGATACTGATGTTGAGAGATATCATTCATCTTTTGTGGCATGATAGTGAAGACCCAATGTAGTCTATCTCATCAATTTATTTTTACAGAGAAGTTGGAACTCTTCAGATAAGACTACTTTGATTCATTTGCAACCAGCACACAGGTGCCAATCCTTAAAAATATATCTTAAAGGCTTCCCCAGTCTGCTGGGGAATTAGTAAAGTTCACACTGGCTATATCAGTCTATTTACAGTAGGAATGAACAAGTTCAGACTTATGGCCCAGGCACTTTATGGAGATTTGTTGCTGCGGAGTGCTTGGCTGTTTTGAAGTATGCAGGAGCAGCATGTTTAAACATGCACTGTGTTTGCTGGCAGCCTCCACTTTCCTTTACCATTTGCTCCCTTTGTCTAGCCGCTACGCTTGTTGTTCACTGCATAATTTCCAAACCATTTTTTCCTTCTACTTCCTGAATTTCTCAGTACCTGAAAATAACTACAGCTGTTTTGGGACTTAAATATTAGAAAACACTGCTGTATGCTCAGACATTCTTTTCATGTAAACAAAGCTGGAAACAATTTTTCTGCCCATTTATCCATAAGTGAAATACACTTAAGTGGAAGTGAACCATTTTTCATTTTAATCATACTGTAATGTTTGTCAAAAGCAAGGATTTAACTGCAAGCCACCTTTCCAGTAGGCTTGCTTACCACCCCCAGTAGCAAACTGGTCAGCTGTGTTCATTCTGTTATGCTTAGTCCTAGTCCAGGCACCATGATGCTCTAATTGTTTCACACAACACATCTAAATCCTTACTCTCTCTTCCCACATATAAAACAGGTTTCTGGTGACAGATGTGGGTTCAAGTGGTTCATCTATTCCTCTTTAACTTACTTTAATTTAGTGCTGTGACTTGCTACACCCTTTACTCTGAAAGAATTAAGTTTGGTTTTTAGATGCCTGTTTCAGTTTCACTATGGCTCTTTAGCTCTCAATCCATGAACATTTCATTTAGAACGTATTTGAGAAGCCAGGTTCCCCCAGCAAGGTCAGTAGTCATCTATACAGGGCAGAGAGACTTTTTTCCTATTTCAGGCTCTGCAGGAAGTAGGAAAAGTCTCTAACTGAAAAATACATATTTTATTGTGGATAATGATCTGTATTTAAAAGAGTTAATGATGGTTCTTCATGACTTTGTTTGAAAGCAAGTACCAAGTGTTTTACCTATGGTATTTTATCTTTCCTCGGCAAAAAAAGTTCAGTGGCAAGAATATGAGAGGCCAAAGGCATCTCAAAAATATCAAAATCTGGAAAAAAGTATGTATATCCAAAATGTAAATTATAAAAACACTACCCCTATGTTTTTCCTCAGTGATGCTTCCTAATCTCTCTGTAAACAACTCATTCACTGAAAAATTTTAAGTTCTTTTCTTCATTTAAAGGGATCAAACTGCTCTGCAGCTGCCTTTTTGGACCAAAATCTGGATAGCTATATAACTGTATATCTCATATAATGGAGTTCCAGTGTATTTATGGATTATTTTTTTTTTTCCCCGGAAATAAGATTTTGTAAGAATCCCAGATCTTTCAAGCCCAGGTCTTAGTAATTTTATTCATATAAATCTTCTATAAAACAATAAAATATATACACATATTTATACAGAAACTATTTATAATTTTTTAAATTAAAAATGTAATTTCAAACCGTGATTACATATAGAGATGAAGAGTGCTAAACTGATTTAATGGTCACCTACAGGAAGGGTTAGGAAAGAGGTACAACATGAAACCCCGTGTTATCACGCTGGACAAATGCTGCGTTGTCTCGGTTCAAATAGCTGGTAGTGAAACAGCGCTCCCTGATGTCCAGCAAGCGACTTGAAATTCCAAAAGCTCCATTCTTCCCGATATTCTTGGATGAATTGTTCAACAATCTTCTGAATACTGTAGCTAACAAAAAGCCAAGTTGGAAACCAGTTAATTCCACTATCTCATGAAGAGGAATTAGAGTCAGATAAAGTCCTGTTTCCTTATTGTCACTGGGTTCAGGGATCAGCCTTTCCATCTTGATGTTTTTCCATAATGCTTCCAAGTTAAATCCTTGAGTCATCCGCATCTCCATCCTACCTCAGGTTGCAGAGTCCTGCAAGGAAAGAAAGGTAGAGTTCCAGATGTTCTCACAGCTCTCTCTTACAAGTTCAGTTTCCTCAAGAGTCTGATCCAATGTTGTGCAACGGGTCTGAATGAGAGCAGAGACCTGAGTCCTGGCAGGCTGGGGACAGTGCATTGGTGGAAGAGCCACAATGCCTGTTCAGTAACTTGATTGTGACAGACCTTTGAGTGAAAAAAGAAGTCTATTAATATTTTGTTGCAGAACCACCAGCCCAAAAATTATTTTAGAAATGGGAGACCTACAAGAAGCTCTGTGTGGATAAAGATTCACATTGTAAATCTCTTTTTATTGATGTAAAGAATAAGGAAGTATGGATGTCACAATTATCATTGCAGCTTTATGTTTTGCAATAGGACCCCCCCCCCATATTTTCCTTGTCTTAAAGATTTAGGTGGTTATGTGGAAGTTTCTGTAATCTCTGTTTTTCACAGTTATTAAATGAACAGTAGTTAACTGATGAGTACTTCGAATTCTTTAGATTCAAAGTAATATGCAAAAAAAACCAAAAACAAAACCAAAAAAAACCCCAACAAAACCCCAGAACAATGAATGCAGGATAACTCACTGTGAATATGCATCCAAGAAGAAAGACCATCAAAGAAACAGATTTTTGCCCTGCCGATGTAGTTGATATTATCTACACCCTACTGCCAAGTTTCCTGATTTCAGCCTGTTCCATACAGAGATGCTGGTACATTTACCACTTGGTATGTTTTTTATCTCTCTCCCTGATCATAAACTTGGCGTGATCTTTCCCTGAATATGCTCACTAACTAACAGCACATAAATAATTTAGCAAAATATTAATAGAAGATGAGGAAGGTGTAAAGAGGCCTCTTTTCTCATTACCATAACAAATGAGGTCTGCACAGGGGGAGACTATGAAAATGGATGTGTGTCTTTCCTTCTTCCTAGGATAAATCTTTAGCTCTAATAAGAAAAGGCAACAGTAAGATTTCACACTGAATCTTATTAGCAAAGGGATTTTTTTCATTCTTCTTGCTACATTTCAATAGACGGCCTAAGATTAATTGCATACTACTACCTGCATTAATTGCCTCTGTGGAAAGGTAGCAGCAGGGTATCCTGTACCTCTGTTTTAATGATTTTTAGAGTCAGATATCCCTTCTCCTTCGTGTCCTGTGTCCCCTGGGGAAATGTTTATCATCCTGGGGAGATGTTTTAATCATAGAACGGTTTGGGTTTGAAGGGACCTTAAAGATCATCTCATTCCAATCCCTGGCCATGGGCAGGGTGGGACACCTCCCACTAGACCAGGTTTCTCAGAGCCCCATCCAACCTGGCCTTGAACACTTCCAGGGATGGAGCATCCACAGCTTCTCTGGGAAACTTATGCCTTGTCACCACTCTCACAGAAAAGAATTTCTGCCTAATATCTAACCTAAGCCTACTCTCAAGTTGAATCCATTCCATGTTATCTTGTCACTACATCCTTTCGTAAAAAGCCAAGGCAGGAAGGCAGGAAGGCAGGAAGGCAGGAAGGCAGGAAGGCAGGAAGGCAGGAAGGCAGGAAGGCAGGAAGGCAGGAA
>VZUI01049581.1:0-72286 GCA_013401135.1 Cettia cetti
AAGGGAAGGGAAGGGAAGGGAAGGGAAGGGAAGGGAAGGGAAGGGAAGGGAAGGGAAGGGAAGGGAAGGGAAGGTGGCAGGGTTGGTTGATCTGTCCATAGCCAAGGAACATGTGGGCAAGGAGTGGTGCAGGGTTTCCTGGCCAGGCCAGGTGTGAGGGGTTGTTTCTCACATTAGCATAATGTAGCTAAATAATGAAGGCATTTCCCTTGTTCTCCTCAATGAGGAACATTTCCACTGTAACTCCCAGCTGTCACTGTTCCCAGAGAGGGGCTCTGCATCCCCCAGCCCAGCCCAGCTGTGTGTGGCCTGGGACAGTTTGCAGAGCAGCCATGCAGAGCTGGCATGGCCAAAGGGAGCAGCCAGCCTCACAAACACTGCATGACCTTTCTCTGGCCTGGCAGTACCAGTGTTCAATGGTTCAGCTGCTTTGGCTGGGCAGGCACCAGGCGTCTGTTTTGGCAGGTCCCTGTGTATGGCACGGACGGACTCACCAGAAGGTGACCTGCTAATTGCATTACGGTTGTGTGGTCTGCGGATTAGTGTTGCTAAAAGTAAAGTTGGGTGGTGTTTGAGATAAGCCTGACAAATAGTAAACACACAGGGCCACACTCTTGCACAAGGGGAGCTTTTAATGTGATGGAAAAGCATGATGTTTCCATGCCTGGAGGAAGGCAGGACAGTGGCTTTATGTTTTTGTGAGGAAAAACATGTTAATGAGGTTCCAGCTGAGCAAGATATGTTAATGAGATATTGATGCATGCAATATTGACCTAGTAGAGCTTACTAATGAGACATTGACCACATGGATGCAGTGCTGGGGAGCTGCATTAGGGAGGCCACAGTCATGCCAGGTTCTGGGCACCCACTGATGCTCCCCATATGTTGATTGTTTTTAACATGAGGCACCTCGGTGGTTGTTTAGGCATGGAAAAGGCAAGGAAACCTCTCACCCACAAGTGAAGCTGCACAGAGCTTTGCCTACTCCTTTATTGCTGAGACCTGTAAAACAGAGCATGCTAAACTGGAAAAAGGGATAGAATTACCTTTGGGGACTCCAGAGGCTCCACAGGCTACAAAATCAGAAAATGCTGCCCATGATATAGATGTTTGCCTAGGCAATCCCTATGTTACACTTGAGTGCCTTCATTCTGTGTGTCTTGATACACAATGATAACCTGATCACAAAGAAAAGAGATCATAACAAAAAAACTTCTGCAACTAAGTCCAGGTAGCATGAAGGTGCTCAGCATCACTAAAGTCTTGCCTTCTAGAGCATTGTGTGATGACCCACCACAGAAAGTTTTAATGATGAATGTGGGCCTGATATTTTTGGGTCTGAGAGATTTTAGTCTGCTAACAGCTGCTAACCTTTTTCCCAAAGAAAAATTTCTCAAGAAAGCTTCTTCTCAAAACAATCTCGGGAAACGACTATCCTTTCTCAAAACAATCTTTCTCCAGGTGGTGTGGTTTTTTGACTGGGAATCAAACCCGGGTTGTGGCAGTGAGAGCGCTGAATTTCAACACCTACTACACTACTGGAGGAAGACTGTTTTGAGAAAGGATAGTTGTTTGCCAAGATTGTTTTGAGAAGAAGCTTTCTTGAGAAATTTTCCCTTGGGAAAAAGGTTAGCAGCTGTTAGCAGGCTAAAATCTCTCAGACCCAGAAATATAATGCCCAGATTCTTTCTCCAGTAGTTTTGCAGCCAGTGGTACTTGTGTTGAATTTCTCACTATTGCAGAAGACAGTTGTGGGGGCAGGATCATTACCCTGAAGATCTGCAGTCAAAAACTGAGATGGAAATCCCTGAGCCCTTGGCAGGGCTGAGCATGACACCTCACTGGCACCAGAGCACCTGCAAGTTTTCCACAAGGGAAAGCCAGCTCCAGATGCAAATAAGATTCCTATAGCAGAAAATGCAGATCTGAGGGTGCTTGTGGAGGGATGACCAGAGCTAACTCAGCAAGTAGAGCCATAAATCAAGACAGTCATTGGAGGGGCAGAAGGAGGTAAAGCCCAGCAAGAAAGGAAGTGCCCAGCATTACTCAAGGACCAGGCAAATGCTGACAGCCTGGAGGCTAGATACAGCTTGATGCATCCAGTCAGGCTCTTCTTCCACATGCTTACAAGAGGGAGATTTAGACTGCAACATCTCAATAAAGCCTTACCCCCTAAATGTTGCAGTCAGAACAAGTCTAGTAAGTTTGAGAGAGAAAGAAGAGTTAGAAAATAACACAAGTGAAGGTTAGAAATGAAGACCCTGTGGTCCCAGGGCAGGTTGTGGTCTGGGATAAGAGCATTCCCAGCAACCTAACCAGGAGAGGAGAGAGCAATGGAACCCAGGTGGTGTTCACAATATGTGTGCAAACACACCGAGAAAACAGAGAAACAGAGCTGCTTCTGTCCCTTAAGTGTTTTTACCCTTGTTCTGCAGAGTGTCCCTACCACAAGCCCCTGGGTTTTGAGTCTGGTGCCGTCACCCCAGACCAGATCAGCTGCTCCAACCCTGAGCAGTACACGGGCTGGTACTCCTCCTGGACAGCCAACAAGGCCCGCCTCAATGGCCAAGGCTTTGGGTGAGTTCAAAAATGCCTCCCTGAGGAGTCCTGGGCCCTGAGTGGGAGTGGGAGCTGGGGAGCCCTGGCCACATGGGGCAGGAGGGTCTGCCTGGGGGGCACGGTAGAGGACAGAACAGGGCTGGTGGTGTCCCCCCAGGTGTGCGTGGCTCTCCAAGTACCAGGACACTGCACAGTGGCTGCAGATCGACCTGAAGGAGGTGAAGGTGATTTCGGGGATCCTCACCCAAGGGCGCTGTGACGCTGACGAGTGGATGACCAAGTACAGCGTGCAGTACCGCACCGATGAGAACCTCAACTGGGTGTACTACAAGGACCAGACCGGGAACAACCGGGTCAGCGACCTTTGCTCTTTGGCCACGGGTGGAAGGGTGGCATGTTCAGTGACAACAGGTCTCAGAGGACGGTGCATCTCAAGGGGGAGCCTGTGGGAGCAGCAGGGTGGATGGGTCCCAGTGCTCACAGTGCATCAGGGGGCAGCACAGAGAGCGGCCATTCCCCCTGAGGTGAGAGTGGGTCATACTGGCCAGTGCAGAAGGAAAAAATACATTACTTGTGTTTTCTAATGATCATACAGGAGTACAGATTAGCTCAGAGGCATTAGCTGGCATTGCAGAGGAAGCAGGATCTCCATGATAAAAGCTTTCTCAGCTGTGGCCACACAGCCCCAGCCATGCTTTGGCACTGCACAGGGATTTCTTTTATTGCCACGTCCAGGGAGAGTGCGTGATCTTGGTGCAGAAAAAACACCTCAGACAAAATATACAACTATTTAAGTCATAACCCACCAAA
Source organism: Cettia cetti (assembly GCA_013401135.1). Classification (NCBI taxonomy): domain Eukaryota; kingdom Metazoa; phylum Chordata; class Aves; order Passeriformes; family Sylviidae; genus Cettia; species Cettia cetti. The sequence goes on from VZUI01049581.1 coordinate 3,370, forward strand.
CCATTCTTGTGCTGCACTTCTTACTGGCTGACTTGAAACAAAAAATTGCATTGGGGAGATATTACAGAGTTGCCTCTGATCCCTGTGCAGTCCAGCTGCGCTGGGGATGATGCCACAGCTGTTGCCTCCTGGGTGTCCTCAATGGCTATCTGTGGGAATGGCCCTGTTCTAGAACAGGAGTCTCTGCTGGCTTTGCTGAAGTTCCTGCAGCCCTGGGGAGATGCTGAGCTTTCCCAAAAAAAACAACTCGTGGCAGCAGATGTGACTCCAGGCAAAGGAATGGGGAAAGGGCTCTCAAATACATTTTTTCATCTATATTAGCTTGTGTAGGAGCCTGACTCATGAACTTCAAAGTGCCAAAGTCAACCACGCTCACTCCAAACAAGCAGTGAGTGCCTTGGTACAGGAAGGCAAATGAGAGAGACTGGGATGAGAATGGGGTAAGATTTTTTGGCCTAAACATAAAAAAGAGCAGGACTGATGGGGAAAACGGCCTACTTAGAGATCTGAATCAGTGTGACAAAAATTGTCTACATCTGGCTGATCTTGAAGTATTTTGAGGGTGGAGGGGAAGCAGCCTCCTCCTCTGCTCCGCACAGGCACCCCAAACTCATGGGACAGGATTTCCAGCCCCCTAAACACCCACCCCTCCCTTCACAGGTTTTCTACGGCAACTCCGACCGCTCGTCCTCGGTGCAGAACCTGCTGCGGCCGCCCATCGTGGCCCGCTACGTCCGCCTGATCCCGCTGGGCTGGCACGTGCGCATCGCCATCCGCATGGAGCTCCTCGAGTGCCTGGGCAAGTGCGGCTGAGCGCCGGGCCCGGGGCGGCCTCCGGGGGGCCGGGCCTGGGCCTCGCCCCGCCGCCGCTCCTGCCGGCAGCGCCCAGCCTGCGAAGGGGAGGGCTGGCTTGAATAAAATGTTGCTTCGCACCGTGCCTGGTGAAACAGCTGATGGGGGGGCTGTGGAATACACTCTGGGGAAGAGGAAGGTTCGGGGCTTGGATCCTGGCCCTGGGTGTTAGGTTGGGGAAATGATCATCCCGATGTGCTGTGGACACTGAAATACATGCAGATAGGGTCCAAAGGCAGGGCGGATTGGCAGGTATATGCCAGGACAGACATCTCACCCTCATGCCTGAGCAGGGTTGGGGCCAGATCTGGCCTGTCCCCAGTACAAGGGTCCCCATCTGAATCTCACACTCCCAAATCATCTCATGTTTGCTTGCATCAGGAACCTGAGCTGCTGTGGCTGGTTTTGGGACAGACATTGGCACCTTGAGCACGAGGTGGACAAACCCTCTTTGTATCCTCTCTGTTTTTGCATGGACACATCCTGGGACCCCAGCACTTTGCAGCACAGATACAGAGACTCATTTTTCTTAACTGCTTGATCCCATGGCCAATCTCTAGTGGCTGTTTAGCACCCAAGGAATTTGGGGCATGTGGATGATGGACCCATCTTCCTGGGGTGACAGCCCAATTACTAAGGTTCATGTCCCTGCCTCAGCCCAGGAACCGATGCCCAACACAGCCTAGGTGGGAACTGCAGCCCCCACAGCTCCCATGAAGCAGAGTTGTGGGGAGCTCTTGAGTGATGGCTTTGGTTTCCTTCCTGCAGCACAAACCCAGCAGGCACCATCGGCCTTTTCACTATTTTCTAACAATCTGTGCATCCATCCCAAAGAGTCACAGCATCAGAACCTGAACTGTCTCAGGGAAGAGAGGAGAGGCATGAAGACAGTGGCACTGAGGCAGCCTGTCTGCCTCTCCCATCCTCTCCTTATCCCTATGGGCAGAATGCTCTGTGTGCAAGGCAGGAGTACAGATATGACTAAAAACAAATGAGATGTGACCAAAAGACATAAGAAAAGCCTTTGGATGACTGTGCAATTCATCACATTAATTTGTGAGAGCAGGTGTTTCTGCGCTGTTTTATTCCTGTACGTAGAGACAAATAATAGCTGTCAGGGAAATAAGCTCTTCTGTCAAGTCTGAAAGCTGCTCCACTAACCAACAGTATGAAGTGTACAAAGATGTAGAAAAGACCAATTCCCATCTGCTGAGATGATTGCTATACACCAGCAATACTCCCTTGCTTCCCTCCCACCTCCTCATCCTTGGGTAGGATTTTTGCCTATCCACAAACTGGTCTAGGGACACATTTTCTTAGTAAGAAATCTCTGTGTGGTTCTCTTAATGCTGAACAGTCAAGGCAAGCTCTATTGAGAAGATCCACTGAGCTCCAGCCACTTCCTCAGCAGCCAAGCTGTGGGAGCAGCATGGTACAGCAGCCTCCCTGGGGGCACACATCCAGCACCAGGGAGACAAGGCTCCCCAGCAGCCATCACAGCTCTTGTCTTGCTAACACCAACACTGAAAGCTGAAGCATTTCCAGGCCCTGGATGAGCTGCCAACATGTTAACACACAGTTCTCCCTGCTCTAAAAGCATCACAGGCAGCTCTGCTCCATGTCCTGATGGATGGTAATGGGGGAAGGAGCCTTGGTGCTGATGTTTTCCTGCATGAATGAGGAGTGGAGGGGTGGCTTCAAGAGGCAGAAGGATGAACTGGGCACAGGAATATTTGTATCACCCCAAAGCAGTTAAGCTTGACTGTAGCTAGTCAAAGCCTTGTCTGTGACTGGCCTCTGACAAGCTCCTATGCACAGTCCAGGGTTTTTCAGTTGTCTGGTTCTGGAAATGCACCCAATGGCAAATGCCAGAAGCTCCTGTGAGATTTGGAAGAGCTGGCAGGCTTAAATGCACAGCCTGAATGGATGGACCACACTCCATTATACAGCAAGGCACCACACTAAATTACCTATCTTCTCATGACTGATCCTACACAGAGGATATAATAAAACCTTGGAGGAAGAACATACTTTCTAGGTAGAAAGGACCTGTGCTATCACTCTTCCAGCCTTCAAAGAAATCACTAGACCTTTTTTCTAGATTGAAATGTATGGCAATATATAAGATGGAACACAGTGCATTTCACAGTTCATTTGCCTCTTGCCTTGCCCTGTCCTTTGCAGTTCAATGTGTCCAGCTTGTATGGGGAAGGGACCTACTTCTGACTTGCAACTAAATGATTCCTGCTAAAGCAGGAGTTTCTGTTCTGATCCTTGCTATGCAGCTCACTTGCTAATTGACCTCTAGAAACTCACTTAACCTCTGCCTCTTATATAAAGAGTGCTGAGAGGCTCAATTAATTAAGTGGTCCTAAAATGCTTTTAGAATTGCATTTGACTTCCACTTCTGCATAAATTCAGCATGTTGGAGTAACAGTGTGACTGAGGTCATCATGAAAGTGAGACAGCACCAGCTGAAGTATAACTACATAAATACATAATCTTTTCCTCATAATAACAGAATCACAGAATGGTTTGAGTTGGAAGGAATAGTAAAAATAATTTAGCTCCTATCTCCCTGCCATGGGCAGGGGCATCTTCCACTAGACCAGGTTTCTCAGAGCCCCATCCAACCTGGCCTGGAACACCTCCAGGGACAGGGAGTCCACAGCTTCTCTGGGCACTCTGTCCCAGCGCCTCACCACCCTCACAGTAAAGTTTTTCCTGATATCTAATCTAAACCTGCCCTCCTTTAGCTTAGAGCCAATCCCCCTTGTCCTGTAACTACATGCACTTGTCAAAGTCCCTCTCCAGCTCTATTGCAGCTTACTTGAGGTACTGGAAGGTGCTGTAAGTTCTCACCAGGGCCTTCTCTTCCATACCCAAATCTCTCAGCCTGTTTTCATAGGAGAGGTGTGCAGCCCTGTGAAGAAATTAATGACCCTCCACTGGACATGCTCTAATAGGTTCCCATCTTTCTTGTGTTGGGAGCCCTAGACCTGGACACAGCACTCCAGGTGGAGTCTCACAAGAGCAGAGCAGAGCAGTGCAGAGGGAGAGAATCCCCTCCCTCACCCTGCTGCCCTCATGGCTTTTGATTCAGTCCAGGATACAAGTGGCCTTCTGGGCTGGAGGTGCACTTTGTCATCTCAAGCTGAACTTTTTATCCAGCAGCAGCCCCAAGTCCTTCCCAGGGGTGCTCTTGGTCTGTTCCTCCTCCAATCTGTATTTCTGCTTGTGCCTTTCTTGACCCACATGCAGGATCTTGCACTTGGCTTTGTTGAACTTCATGAGGTTTGCACTGGCCCAGCTCTCAGGCCTGCCCAGCTCCCTCTGGATGGGTTCCCTTCCCTCCAGCATGTCAACTGCACAACAGGGGTTGGTGAGAGTGCACTCAATCCCACTGTCCATGTTGCTGACAAAGGTGTTAAACAATCCTGCAGAGACAGGGAGACCAATATATGGTTTTGCAACTGCATAAAACACAAGGGGTTTGAAACAGGAAGTAGGACCAAGAACTGCTTTCAGATTTCTGACCTGGATTTTTAGGATGGGATGCATAGAGAGAAGAGAGGGAACAAAGGGTGCTGAGAAGTTTGTACCCAATCGAAGTTACACAATCAGAGACTGCCTCAGGCCTCCAACCAGCCACTTTATTTTTAAGTCAACAGCCCCTTTATTGTAATGGGTACATGCAGGAATTACCCCTTCACTTCCATCTAGAGAAAAATGTCCATTCTGCCCTCCATCCCATGGGGGTCTGATACTGGCTACTCTGGGGATACCACACTGAGGTGCTCAACCTCTTCGAGGAGATGGCCACTCCAGTTTCTGGGGCTCTGCAGAGGGTACAGAAAAGGGGTTACTAAACAAGATTGTTGGAAGAGTAAGAGCCAAATAAGGTTTTAAGAGTAAAGCCAACTCCCCCAGAGTACTGGGTACCTCAAGGAAATGTATTTCAACCCCATTTCTCAATGGAAATGTTAAAATGCTGGACTGCTTGCCCTGGTGGAAGTTGAAGCCATTAGCTCAGGCTGGAAGTTTCCCTTTTGGGGAGGTGATGGGCACAGCTCAGTGCAGGCACTGGCATCAGCCTGGTCTCAGAAGGCTGTGGTTGCTGCACAACCCCTCAGGCAGCTGTTTGGAGGGGTCTAGCAGACTGCAAGTCCTGGCTTTCAGCAAGTCTCTCTGGAGCTCAGAGTGAAAGAGGTGAGGTCCAGGAAAAGTAGTCCCTACTCCTCAGTTTGTTTCCAATTACCCCAAAGAATGAGAGACTAGCAGGGAAATATTTTAATTTTTTTTTAAAGCTGCACAGAGTAACAAAAAACCTCATAGCCAGAATACATTAAAGAGGAAGGCATCAAAACCTCCTATTGCTGACACCTCAACATTTGCCTAGAAGTGTCTCAGTTTACGTGTGACAATGATGAAATGCCATCATGACACTTTTCCTGTGGCAAAGACTGTTTTCCAGTGAGGGCTAGAAAGTTTCAGGGCCTTTTAATTCCTGGTAGTGCCTGCTGAGGAGCTTGGTGAGTTGGTACTGTTCAAAAGAGAGAACAGCACAGATTCTTGCCCTGAAATGAAGATAATCCATCCTGCAATGAGACTAGAGGAATGGTGGGCAACAAGGTGCTTCAGGGACGTTGCCCTGTGGAAACATCCCATGAAAACATCAGGCTTGTGGACAGATACAAGCAGCCTCTCAGATGGGGGAGCCAGCCAGGACCTGGCAGAGACCCACTGGGCAGAGGAGTTCTGGTTCTGGTCCGTTCCACTCATCTGAGCCAAGCTAACTATGGAGAGGTGCTCTGGGAGAGACGTGTCAGGAATAAGATCAGCTGTTGAACAATGCCAGTGTTCTAGTGCAAAATCTGCATTTTTATTAAAGACATATTTTGGAAGGCCCATTCAAAAATACATTGTGCTCAGTAAAAATTAACCATTTCCATGCTGATAATTATGTTACCACAGTTTTTTTTTTTTCTCTTTTAGAATATTTACAGCAACAATAGAAATTGTACAGAAGTAAAGAATGGAATACATGCTCAAAAAAAAATTGGTAAGGTGTACCAACAACATGATACAAAGGGTTGTATACAAACACTTTACAAATGGTTTATTACTTGCATGAAGTCATTCTTAAATATTCAACACATTTGAAAATCAATTTGTATTCCAGGATTAAAAAGGCTAACACCACAACATATCCCTTCCACAACAGAAAGCACGGTAGATTTAAAAGTTTGTGCGCTTTAGATTTCTAGTAGCTGTTAAAAAACATCAGGGAATCTTATCCATAAATTTAGAAGTTTTGAAAGCTGCCTTCCTAGCCTGTTAATCTGTACTGGCAGATAGTGAAAAAAATAAAAGATTTTCCTAAACCTCATTTTTCCTTCTTTCTTCCAAATGACACAAATTTAAAATTAAACATTCCACAGTGGAGACCTAAGCAGTCCTAGAATTCCTTATCAGATTAACCAGATTTTAAAATGCCTGCATAGAATTTCCAACAAAATTACAGTTTCTGGGAAGATTTTAGCTTATTGTTCCATATAATCCAAATATAAAGTTACTTCATTCAGTTAGTCACATCCTGCAGTAGTATTAGTCTAAGATGTGCACTAGCAAAAAAAAAAAAAAAAAAAAAAAAAAAAAAAAAAAAAAAAAAAAAAAAAAAAAAAGAGAAAAAGAAAAAAAGGAAAGTCAAGATAGTTCCCTATGCTTAAAGTTTTGCCTTGTAACTGAAGAGTTAAAAGCTCTGCCACTGGTTTTACATGTCAGGAGTTTACACCAAGAGATTCATATCCTATGGGAAAATTGAACAGTGGCTTCCACCTTGTGCTATGAACATGCTTTATCTTTATGCTAATGGAAAGCTCTATGACAGCAGCTACTTCACAACCCATTTCTACGCCTGTACAATTAAGATGCCACCTTGCATTTCTCAGAATGGATCCAGAGAAACAATGCCCTGTGAAAACAGAGACCTGGTGGGACAAAAAGCCTGGTAGGCAGCGTGTTTTGGTGGGGGCACAATGAGGTAAGGTATCTCACCCAGATGAAATGGAAAATTAAAATGAAGGAAATCCTGAGCAAGTCTAAGGATAGCTGTTTGAGTAAAACAGCAAATAGGGTGGAGTAGTAGATAAGGCCTCTAACTCCCTGAAAATCTGCACTAGAGAAACAACAAAGAACAAGGCAACTGCAATATTTGAGAACCACAAGGGGAAGGCCAAGGGAAGACTGCAAAGCAGTGCAAAGGATGGCATTGGGATTCTAGAGGGAGAGCTCAGATGGCTTGGAGGTTTCAAAGTACTTCAGATGAAGGCCCAACAATATTTTATTACATGGTTGCTAACAGTACCTAGAGGAAGAATCTTTTTAGGTATCTTTTCAAAATTTGGAGACAATAATAAGCTCAGAATAAACAAACCCAACTTCAACCACATTCTGCAAGAGATAGGAGGTAGATTGACTTGCAGAGAAGACAGGAGATGTGTAGTCATTCTTAGGCTAAGACACAAATTCCATGTTCAGGCTCTTGGGCCATGTTTCAAGAGTCACTTTTGCTCAGCTGCATATTTTGTTATGTTCTAAAAGAGCCCGAGAAGCAATCTGATTTGGTGGAACGAAAGCATCCAAACACAGGGGTGCCAGTCCTCTCACATTTCACATGCATCTTCCAAGAAGTAGGTCTAACCCCAGATTTTGCACCAAACAATTGTCTGCATGCAAGGTCACAAATCTGTATCCAAGCAGAACCCAGAACAAGTAAAATTCAGACCTAATGAATCAGATTTACCTATTCTGTCTCAAGTGGTAGTTAAGACACTGCACTGAGAGAACAGATGACCTAACACAGCTTTTCTCTTACAATTGAAAGAGGATCTCCTATAAAATCTGGTTTGCTAATTTTAATGAAATTTGCTTTGTGATTGCAAAATGACGAATCTTCTGTTTCAGTACAACATTCAGTACAGCACAAGCCTTCATTTGCCTGATGAGCCTGAGCATTGATGCTGCTGCTTGACCATTTGAAAAAGGTGCCAACATCTAGAATTTCCAAGCTTCGTTATATTAAAAGGGTTTACTCAAATCACCCCCTTTCAAAAAAAAAGGCCAGAAGTTAAATGGCTTTTTTCCTCATTCACTACAAACCCAGTTAATGAATGGTCAATATGATGATGCCATTAGAAAGAGCTGTGTAGGGAAAGGTACCTGTTCTTAAATAGTGTCTTGATTTGAAAGCTATTCAAAAATGGTTACATAGGGCACATCACCTTTCCAACCATCTTCTGTGGCACTCCTATTTCAAATGGTGGGCCTACTAACACGAGCAACAGCTTAGATGCATGATTTGTGATATTACCTCATTAATAGATGCAGTATGTACGCTAGCTGGAATGGAAAAAATAGATATTCATTGCCACCCCACAATTTGCAGTATATCATATATGGCTATCCTTTTCATACTCTTTGTGTGACTGGGATGCAAATATTCTCCCAGCTCTACTCTGACAGTGATTGACACATAGAGAATTAATTACATGCAAGTATTTTGAAGCATGTCTCACTATCAAATCCTTACAGGACAACAAAAAAAGTAAACATGAATAAAACCCCCAATACTTCTAGAGCACAGCTCCTCTTTAAAGTGGCTAGGTTTTGCCTTAGCTACCTAGACCACAACAGTGCTTTCAGAGCTGTATAATCTGTATTCCCATATGTTCCCTGTGTTCTTACAGGGAGGTCTACAGAATTGTTAAGAATACATAGCTTTTTCTGGGTGAACTCAGGAGTCTACTCAGCTAACACCTCATCAGCTTTTAAAGAAAAAAAGAAAAGGTTGGTATGTAGCTTTTTAAACAAGTGAGACTCATCTCCAAAGAGATCTAACTGCAATGACAAGGAAGGTGAAGAGCCTACCACAGGCCACTGCTTCCTGAAGAGTCACTCCAGCCTTGGTCCCAGAAACAAGTTGTTGTGGTAGAGGGAAAGGTGACAAGCCAAATGACAACCTGAGGATGCCTCATGCACTTGGAAATTTGAAGCCTGCTTTAGTATTGATCTAAAAGAACAAGTGATGTTTGGGGAATGTTTTAAGAGACAAATCTGGGATCATTGACTTCCTGCCAAGAACTCTGCCTGGTGCTCTCCCGACACCCTCTCAGAGGGGCCAACAAAGCTTGGACAGCAATAAATGGAGCAAAAAGAGTTAAATAGGCTAAAGGGACTGCTCTCTGTGGCCAGAAAATAGTCTGCTGAAAATAGATGTTGTTCTAGGTTAATACATTTACATGGCAGTTTAAAACAACAGCTTAGACACTTACACAATTTCAGTTAGGAAGAATGTAAGGTGCTTTTTTTTTTTTCAATTAAAAATAGTTCAAGAACTGTAACAAAAACATATAGACATGTTTAGGCAGCTTGAGTTCTGCAAAATGACAAATAATTTCTGAAACTTAGTTTCTTTTATATTCACATCATCAGTGAGGCCATAAGGCAAAAGATGGCCGAAGAATAAAATGCAGATTAACTAGGATCCTTTATACTAAATAAATCTATAGAGCATATAGTACAGGATTCACAGACCAGTGAAAAGGAAAGCTCACTTACAAAATAGTTTGTTTTGTAATTCTCTTCCTCTTTATTTAGTCATAAAATCTCAGTCACTATAATAAGACTCCTTAGAAAACCTTGACAAAATTACATTAGCCATATTCTAACTATTGGGAAGCTAGACCAAGTTAAAAATACACAATTCATCCCAGCACAGCTGGCCAAGCTGCTGGAATTTCTTGAAGAAAGAAAATACTACATACATTCAACACAATTTTTTATTCAACTGAAAGCTACCACAGTTTGTTGAATTAAAGAGGAAAATGCAGTATGAAGTAGAAACAAATTTCTGTAAATATGGGCCACCAAATACTCAAACATTCCTTGAGTCACCTTTAAAGACTTGCTAACTACTTTAAACAGCTATATGTACAGTCAGGGATTACCCTGATTTAACTTAATGGGTACAGAGAAAAAAAAAAAATCCTTTTGAAACATTTTCCCTTCCTAGAAATCATAACAATCACATATAGCCCAGTATTATCATCCCCAGCATGAAGGTCTTACCAGCAAGCTAAAAACCTTGCAGAGGCAAAAGGATACATATCCACGAAGCACAGAAGAGTCTAGACTGAACATTCCCTGTGAGACTGAATGCAGAATCATCAAGGCTGGAAGAAACCTTTAGGATCATCCAGTCCAACCACCAACCACCCCAGTCACCTCTAAACCACATCTCCAAGTGCCACATCCAGAAGCCTCTCAAACACTTCCAGAGCTGGTGACTGAACACTTTTTCAGTGATCTTTTTTCCCTAATATCTAATTTGAACCTCTCCTGGCACAACAGAAGGTCATTTCCTCTCATCCTTTCATTTGAGACATGGGAGAAGAGGCTGATCCCCACCTGGCTACACCCTCCTTTCACGTGGTTGTAGAGAGCAATGAGGTCCCTCCTGAGGTTCCTTTTTCTAGACTAATCATGTCCAGCTCCCTCAGCCACTCTCTCAAGACTTCTGCTCCAGGCCCTTCACCAGCTCTGTTGCCCTAAAAGAGACATTCAAACCACACTGCTCAGAGCCCCACTCTCTCAGGTAGTGCTTTTGTGAGGGATTTCAGTGGCATCAACCCTTTTTAAAGCAGGGCTAATAGGGCTCATGTAGCTGTGACCAGGCAATGAATCTAACAGAGACTGCTATAATAAGCTGCTAAACTCTGACAGTGACGACAAGTAAATATCATAATATCTTTGCTGGATGCCCACTGAACTTAAAAAAAACTGAGTATCTTTTCATGTCTATTGTATTTATATATGCTATATATATGATATATCAATACAGTATATATCATATATAAAGGGATATTATATATCATATCTATCTATAGAAAAAAATCACATGCACATTTCTTGCAGGCAATTGACAAAGGAAGAATTCCCATTTTGTAATTTTTCCAATTTAGTAGACATATTTTTAATTCTGGACAAAACCAATATAACATCCTTCCATACTGTTCTTTCTGACAACAACTTTTACAGTAGTGGTGCCAAATTTGCTGTTGCTAGAACTTTGGTATGACTCGAGGTACTGAACAGCATGTCCAGTTTGCATTGTTATCCAAGTCAGAAGTTCAGATTTTACTGCTTGGCTGCTTCTATTAACTACATCTATGGCTAAATCATCCAATTTACATTCAGGTTAATCCACTTTTGGAAAAGACAGTGTATTTGCAAGTACAAGTGTCTTACGAGGACAGCAACTAGAAAACACATTATGCTGCAGAGTAATGAGGGAGTAGAACTAATGTGTTTAAAAAGGAAAGATTGTATTGTTCTGACACTACAAGCCTGGCTCTCCTCTTATTGCACGAAGTTTAGACTGGCATAACTCTTTTGACTCCTACTGGCTCACCTTTGATTTACTTTACTGATAGCAAGAGAGGAATCAGGGTGTGTATTTGCTACACTTGACATTCACCAAGGTAAAGGCAGTTTTAACTGCGTTGTACAGGAGACTGGAACCCAAGATCTACTCTTGGCTGAACTGGCTATGGGAATATTTGGATAGTAAGACCTAAGGAGAAATCGAGTTGCATGACAACCTTCTCCCTCAATATCCAAGTATCAGATTTGTAGCTTTAAATACATCCTGAAATATAATAAAAAGTGCAAGAGTAGTTTAAATTCTAATACAGTGTTTATCTTATTAGTTAATAGATTGCTAGAGATGTAAAATACACATATGCATAAAAGCTTATACCATGATCTGCAGTGCCATGCTATGCTTAAGTGTCGAAGTTTTGCATTTCACTTGCAATTCATGCTGTGTTTCTTTGGTTTTCACCCCTGCTATTAAGTGGAAGAGCACCTGCTTTTGCTTGTAGTCATGGGGCACTTTATCTCTTTAGAAGAAACAAAAATTTGGTACTGGGGCTCTGTGCTCTTGCTGCAGTTGCAGAAATCCCATTAATGTTACTAGGAAAGCTAAGGACACAGGGGAGAACATACCACATTTAGATTACTGTACAGTTCTGCAGTCTCTTACATTTAGCCAATACTTCCAACAAAATAGCCCATAATAAAGCTTGGAATCGAATGTTGTCTTTTGTTTGTCACCAATAATGCCTATAATACTGGGCTCTCATAGCCAAGCAAGATTCATACTGTTACAGTCACGTTTATATCCACATTCAACTTCCTTTTATTAGAAGTATAATACTGCACTTTATATCACAAATGTATAAAAAATATGGCAGATAGTGTCATAACAATACTTTTCTTTTAAATGAGTATATTTAAAAAACAGACAGTTATTTTCCATTTATATATATATTTATATATAGAATAAAATACTCCTGATGCAATATATAAATGTTACTGTTAGTTTTTTATAGAAACTACTGTAGCTGTTGCACTGCTTCACAATGTTTCAAACAGCTCAAAATAACTTTACATTATAACATAAAAGATATGATTATAACAGTACGATATTAGGTCATCATAAATAAATATTACAAATCCTATCAAATATGGAAGTTTAAAAAACAAATTTAAGACATACAATTTAACTTTAAACCCTTAATAGGGATACACTTTTATCACATAAACCCCACTGTTTTAACTAGGCAGCAAAAAATGTAGTAAGGGCATAGGCCTAGACAATGTTTTCACCTTTTTAAGTGCCAATACATACCAGAAGTTCCCCAGCTTTCAGACAGAGATGTGCACTAAGCTGGAATGTAAATGAGAGAAAACGACAACGCATTTTTCTCCCTGACCGGCACACTCTGCCTGGCTTCCAGTGACATTTCTGACGACTGGTAATTCATAGTTCCACTTGCATTCCTGTATAATCCCTGACTCTCTCGTGGTGCCGAACAGCATAGCTCCACACGTACGTATTGCACACCTTTATAAAGCTGAAAATGCAGTCTTACCATCCATCACCAGAACCACCACCGCTCCCCTGTGCTGATCTCCACCCACCGCTCTCTTTGCTGGATGCAATTACAAGGCTGTCTCTTTGAGATCGTTCAGGTTCGGCATTCGCGCCCGGTTTGTGCGGCTGTAGGTGTGCCCGTTCTGTCCGCTCTTGGAAGGCAGCTGGTCGGAGTAGGGGGGCCCTTCGCTCACGGCCCTGTTCACGGGGGACACGTGCCAGGTGGGCTCCAGCTGGCTCGGGAGCTGCAGCGTTGGCCGGCTCTTGGGCTGGGGCTCCGGCCGCACGTTGCTGCTGCCGCTGCTGGAGCTTTGACTCATGGGATGAATTCGCACTTCAGGGAAAGAAGCTTTGGCTGGCTGGCTGGGTAAGGGCTGGAAGCGGGGCTCAGCAGCGACAGGATGGTTTGAGGAGAGGTGTAAGAGCTTCCGAAGAGATTTTAACGGCTGGCTCTGAAAGACACGCACAAATGCTCCATCATATCAGTCCTCCCATAAAAGCTATGTCCTATCCTAAACTGAACATCTTGAACTTTACAGGACTTCTTCACTTTTAGTTTATATTTGTTTGATATATTTCATTCCAAGCTACGACAACACACCTGAGAAAATGTCTTCTCATCCCAGTTCAATCTATTAGCTACCTGAAAAGATGGAACCTTTTCTCCCTCAGAAAAAAATTGCTCCCATCAATTATTTTATTCTTGTTTCCTTTGAAAATGCAGGCATAGACAATTGCATTAGCTGTCCATCAGTCACTTCTCCTGCTATTAACTTAAGAACCTCAGCCACATTTTATGAGGAACAGATTTCAGAAATACAAGTTCTTAACAATGTTGTGAACATAAATTAGGGGATAGAGTGAGTCTTGAGTAACCATCTGCACTGAAACAAGGTCCAGCAGAACTCAGAAGTTATTTTGTTTGCTGGCAGCTTGGTGACAGACATCTCTAGTCATCTGCAGCTTCTTTCACTGGTGAGCAGGTTGAAGGTGACACAGGGTTACTGAAAATGGGTAGCAAGAGCCTGGGGAAGACTGAGTACACAAAGCAGTATGAAAGCAGTCTGGTTAAATTCCACAGCTCACAGAGCAACTTGTTTCTTCAAACACTGCAGGTGCAACAAACCCATCTTTTCCAGTTTCCAATGTGGTAACAATGGAGCACAGCACTGACACTCCCTCCCAAATACTACCCACAGAGCTGTTTTTAGAACTGAGGAAAATAAAGTTGCACTAGTGCAGTGCTATGCTCCAAAACTGTAGGCAGCTGAAAATGCAGCCTGTGCCAAGTATCAAACTTGATCAAACTCTACTGAGCAGCAGCCAACCCTCAGGATTCACCATTCCTTACAGAGCTGACTTGAGGGCTTTTGTACATCACTACATCACTATCATGGACGTGTACTGAAACACCGCTTGCCTATAATACAAAAACATAACCAATATTATGAAGGGCTCAAAGACTGGCACAGGACATTTAGTCTCTCTTTTCCTTGTCATTCATGTCCACATTTAAAAACAAATATGCAGGACTGTGGGTACACAATTTTTTTACATCCAGTGAGCAAGGAATTGGAAAGTTGGGAAACAGTGTCAAATGCAATTCTTCTATTCACCAGAAAAAAAGCTGTCAAGATACATCAGTGATATTAATATATAGGGAGTTGATAACGCCACTTACATGAGGCTGGATTTCTGCCATCTTCTCAGGATGCCAATCCTTCTGCCTGCTGCTCTGGTGATTGGAAGAATGAATGGCTTTCTGTAATGCCAAGAGATCCTGACCTTCAGTGTTAGGCATCTGCAACAAAATATTAAATACTGGTCTCCTAATATTTTCTTAAGAGTAGCCGTAAATAATTTCCCACAGTTAACTACAGAACACAAGTGAAGCCCATTACTGCAGCAGAATTAAAATGACCTCTCAATAATTCTCCCCATAGTAAGAGTAAGTGGCTGTGGACATCATGCAGATTTGCTCTACCCTTAGCCCTTAAAGCATTCACATGCTGTTAGTGTTATTTGCTGTAAGAAAGAGCAGTTAAACAAGACCTCAAAAATAAAATTAAAAACAAAATATTGTTGAGCCTCATCTTCATTTAAAAAGCATTCCATACTGCAGTTAAGACCATGGATCAGTTCTATAAATTTGCTCCAGAGTGAAGCAGACCAAAATCCGACTAAACTGATGTCTTGACTGACATCACAAAACCAAGAGCTTTCTCTATTCCCATCTTTCTTCTCCTCCACAAATATCCCAAACTAAAGCAAAAATTAAGAAACAGCTTAAACTTTACGGCAGAAAAGTAATTTAAAACTTACATGTAGTTTGTTATCTCATTTCAAGAATTCTAAGTAAAAAGAGGACAGTCAAAATATAAGCTATTTGATTGCAAGCTGTCTTTTTATCATGAACAATCAGGACAAACAAAAATACAACAGACACATGAGCTAAAGTCCTTTCCAGATAATCCATTGTTACTATTTGATTTATTTAAATTTATATATAAAAGAGTATTTTGTATAAAATTATGTATTTACGATATAGTTATAAACCCAACCAGGTTAATTTTTTTCCTGAACAAAGCATAATGAGAGAGTTTAATTTTAAACACACATAATTTCACAGCTATTTCCATTCCTTAGTCTTACTCCCAAGGCTCATTCTCTCTGGAACCATGTATGTTGTATTTTCACTATATTAAATACTAGAAAAAGGTTTTTTAGTCATAATCTGTTTCAACAAAACTGCCAATTTTACTTAAATTTATTGAACTGGCCCACGATACTTAACTGGCATGAAGAGGAAGTGATACCATGAAAATAAACCACATGCTGCTGTAGTCAGTAAAACAAATTTACTGGAGCACTTTACAGTGTTACTGTACTAAAAAATTAATACCATTGGTAGAGTGACTACAGGAAGTTTTTTCAAAGAAGAACTATGCTTTAAATTATTCTTTGAATTAAAAAGAGGAAAGAGGGATTTCTTGATGCTTGGATTCTCGCCGTTGGTTGAGTCTGTCTGCAATATAAGACACAAAAACTAAATGCATAGTATTTCAATTCAAGAGATCTGCCCCGTACTATGTTAACTCTTTTTCTTTATTTTCTTTTTGGTAATTTGACAATACGTGTTATAATTTGCTTTCAGAAAATACAATAATGATTGAAAAAAGCCTATGGAACAAATTCAAGGAACTCAATGCATAGAAAGCACGTAAAAAAAAGATCAGTACACCTACTCTAATATCCATTTTCATTAGGAATACAGAATGTGTTTATTTCGAACGCTTTTGGAAATAAATGGTAGCTCTTGTTGACTTTACTGAGCTTTGAATCTGTATCTCTGGCAATCATTTTTATTTTTGATAATGACTTAAAGCAGTATGACATTTCTTATTTTTATATAAAGAAAATATTAAAGACACACTAACAATAATAGGAGTTGGTTTCAGAATGAGCAGTTGATAGTTACTCTAGGGGGAAAAATAGCATTCCATTTTTTACTTGCAAAAAGAGCTAGAGCTCCAAGATAAATTATTTCAGTTCTAACATAAATATGCCATTAGCAACTTCACGTATAGCTGCAAGTACACTGGCTGTTCTATTTTAATTTCTGAAGCACAACCAAAGAGCTTACCAGTGGATGCATGAACAACAAACAGAACTATAAGGTATAAATAAATGGGTCTATTTCTCCCCTGCTCAGGTGAAAACAAGCATATTGTGCCTTGCATTTTCCTGTCTATCAGAAGAAATCTTTATTTTGCAATAGAATTATTATATGACTAAATACAATGACAAGTTCACTACCAAAAGCAAAGGCTTTCAAACAGCTTTCTCAGCTTCTAGATTCCATCCAAGTTAATGAAAATCAGTAATTAGCATAGCTTATGTTTAGGAACATTATGGTCAGAAGAATTTCCTGTTTCAAATTCAGTAAATTAAAAAGGAATGAAAACATTGCTAAGAGAAATGCTCACCTGCAACTCTTTTTTCCAAAGCAGATAATTTCTTCAGACCCATAGCTTGAAATAAGTGCCAAAATCTGCAAAACTCAGGCTCCTCTGAAGATAGTGCCTACTGACACTGTGCACAACCCTCATGGATATCAAATTGTTTGGTGGCAGATGACATAAAACTGTGATTCTAACAATCCTCAAAACCTTTTGCTACATTACTAAAAGACTTCAAACAATGAAAAGGAGAATGGGTAAGAACAGCTCTGCAAAAAACAACATTGCAAAGAATTCCCATAACAGGCAGTAACAATTGCTACCCCACGAGGCACTGCACCTGGAGAACCCTAGGGAGAATGATTCATGGGAAAAACCTGCAGGAAGAAGCATGAGGAACTGGGATCAATTCTGGGCTATTAGATATTTTGAGAATGACATTACTAAGATGTCTTCAATCCAATTTCAGGTATCTTTTATGACTCCTGTGACGATGATCACCAGCAAAATGAGACTTGCCCAAAAAGGGTATTAGAAGTAAATCATAGCTAGCTATTACGTGCTTCCTAGCTCTGTGATAGTCCTCAGGTCTAGTTTGTTATTTCTTGCTGAAAGTCTGTGTTTGAGTAAATAACTGAAATTTCATACTTGTAGGATTCTACATGAATTGTAGGTCTCAGAAAAAAATCTTGGGTAGTCACAAGTTGTCTATTAAGGATTTTAACAGGAATTCAGAAAAAAACATGTGTGTAGTTGAAGAGCTAATATTAGAGTGCTGTGAACAGTAGTTTTTAGTATTGCTTTTAGTACTAACGCCAAGTCTGGTGCTGAATTGAAGGCAATAATTTTATTTTGTGCTGGAAGAACCTAAAGACTGTCCCAATGTTTGTTAGGCAGATGTCTCCAACTACCACATGAAGAAGAACGAAGTACAGTGTCTGAGCCAGACACTTGTACACACATCAGTGGTACAGTCTATGCCTAGATACTGTCCTGCTAATCAGCTGTAAATAGAAATGAAAGGAGGTTTTTCAGGCTCTGGTTTGATCCAAAACTCAAGTTGATCTCAGCAAGTTTCTAGCTGTGGGTGGAAGAGATGTATCACTATATTATTTCACTAATTTATTCACCTTTCTGTGAGATACCAGCTCTAGTTCCAGTTTTATCCTTTCTCTCTCTCTCTGTTCCCCTCTACCCCTCTTCTTAAGAGTGAAAGAAACAGGAGTAAGGATTATATATAAATCTGCCTTAGCTTGTAATCAGCGATGGTTTTGGTAGCTACAGTTCCAGGAGCTTTTGATTTAGGTGTTTTGTAAAATGCCAGATTTTGAGAGGCAACACAATCCAGTATGTATTTTTTTCACACAGTTTAACGTGGAGGTAATTAATACACCATCTATCAGCTGAGCTACTGGAGTGTTGTCTGCCACCATGTCTGGATGGCTGGAATCAGAGTACAGTATAGCAATGCAAATTAACCACCATTTTTTTTTTTCCTTACCCCTTGAAAATGCATCACTGGAACCAATGGCCTTAGGTGTGTTATCCTTACAAGGACATTTTGGTATCAAACAGTCCCAGAGCTATAATCTAGACATTTAATTCAGTTGTTTAATACAAATGATCATATTTGAACTGCATAGAGGTAGGAGGGTGAACAAGTTCAGAAGGAGAGGTAGATGCCATTGCTGTAAATCCTGCCCAGCAGGAAGGGGAGGTGCATTTCTGAGTGCTAGTTAATATACATACGCACATGCTCCACACAGTTCAAAGAAATATTTAAAAACCCAAAACAACAAAAAACCTGATAATCACTCCTCTCTCCCAACTTTCAACAGATCAGCCCTCCACCAAAACTCAAGAGTCATATCACCTTATTCCTTGACAGTAAATATTTTCATTAAGTCACTCCCCTTTGCCAGGAGTAAGCCTGATTTACTCAATTCTGAGAATCCTCAAAACTCTAACTGCATTTACACTTACAGGAACATTACAGTTTTAAATGTTTTACTGTTTCCAGACCTGTCATTTAAGAATGAGTTTAGGTTACTTCAGTTCTTAGGGATATCTTTATTATAAAAGTTTGTGAAATGTTACTAAACCACTACTTTCTGACAGAAGAAAGACCTTTCTCCCTTCCAAAAACTATATGAAAATGTATGAGACACAAAAGACTTACACTGAATAACAAAAGCCACAATCCATTCCCTCAACAAAACATAAAACACTTAAGAATGGTTAAGACACATCATCCTTATTCCAGTCATGGAATGCAGCAAGGAGATGGAGGCTGTTACCAAGACACTTCCATGAAAAAAACTGGAAAGAAATCTCATTTGTAAAAATCTCATTTTTTTGTATGGGTGCTTGAAGCTATTCAAGCTCTGGGGACATGCAACAATGAATTTACTATTCTTGGAATGGTATCACCATATCCTGAAAAAGAATTTGTTGCAACATCATCTTAAAACTTGCATCAAAACTGGCTTTCAAAGGGTCTGAATGTAAACAACGGTGCACAGGACTAGTAAATGAAGAAATATGTGAAAAGGCAGAAAAATCAACCCTCAACAGGAGAAGAATTTACCTTTCATATAGTGAAGAGAGAAAATAAAAGAACAAGTGTATACACACACAGTCAAAAATAATACAAAGGTACTGTACTAATCCAGCATATTAAAAGGGTATAATTCAAAATGAATAGAAGAATTCTTCTATTAGAAATGCTGCATACTTACATTTTGAGATTTCTTCTTTTTCTTTTTTATTGCCCTGAAAAAACCTTGCTTTTCTTTCTCCTTGAGCTGTTCTGAGTGACTGTTAAGGTTTTCAGGACTTTTCCTAAATATGAAATAAGGTATTGTAAGAGGAATTCTATTATGGTATTATTTTGTAAATTCTGTAATACGGAGATCTGATGCCAAAGAATGCAAATTATTGATTAAAGTAAAAAGATACTTAATGTTTTAGCATTCATTGGTTTCAGGGTTACTACACAAATACCAGATAGACTTATTACAAGGGATAGGAGGTACATAGTGGTAGGGTTAAATAATTAGTTTAAAACAATGAATAGTTATTTAGGGAAAAGGAAAGCATGCATGTGTTCTTTTAAGCCAGAATTTAATACTCAAACCAAAATATCACACACGAGGTCTTTAAGAAAAATGAAAAGCATATCTGAGAGAACATACAAATGGTGATGAGCTACAAAGCACAGGTCCAGTTTATCCGTTGCTTGCCGGAGAACAGGAGTTGCAAAGTTGGCCAGAGAGAACCACTTTCAATTGCACTTCCTGACCCTTGCTGACATGGCTCCAAATGTCAGCTGGGGATCTACTGTTGTCCATTTCAACTTAAAACCTTCAGTTAGTTTGTTATGCATGAGTGAGACAGTGCTGGCAAAAGGAGGTGACCCAAAAATGGAACAGGTGACTTGCCTGAAGTGACTTGCCTGAATATCTGCCTTTTAACTCTTAGCTTACACGTCTGAAGCAACTACAGCTGATAAATAACACGTTACTTTCACTATACACAGTAAACCATGTAAGTAAAGTGCTTATACAGGGTAAAAGGATGGTATACAAGGACAGTGGTAAGACATAACTGAATGCAGTTCTAGTGCCCTTTAAAATAGCTTGGAAATTGAAAATGGTGCAAGAAAGCATCACAGAAATATTTTCAGATTTCAGTCTCTTTAGTGGGCTTAAAAATACAGCCAAACCAGCCCAAATATTTAGTTTCCTTGATAATGATGCACAACTACTTATCAGAAAGAAATTATAAAATATTCAAAAAATCTTTAAACTAACAGGCAAAGACATAACAAGTAGGTGGATGATGAAACCCAAGGAGTCATATTAGATATAAGGCACTGATTTTCACAATAACATCATTAACTGCCAGAACTAACTCCTTTGTGAAGTGGATTTCCCATCTTTGACATTTCAAATTGGGACCTAATACTTATCTGGGAGAAACATAGCCAGCAGTTCTGCCTCTGGGCCTGGATGCCAGAGGATGGACAATAGTTAATAGAACTATCATACAGAAAGTCATACCGGGTCATCTAAAAATCCCTTTTCACACTTAAATTGCAGGACAACAAAAAAGAAATTATTCCATTGTCTTGATGGAAAACCTAAAGCAAAACCACTGTTTTAAGGACTCACAAACAGAAGCAGCTTTTCTTGGAGCGACTGTAATGTAGCAACATTTAACTGTCTAATATAGTTGTCACTGGCTTCTAATTCTGGCTTTAAATGCTATGCTATCAGCTGGTGATTCAGCTGCTACTACATGCCTGGCTGACTGGTTTTTTCCTAAATAAATGTGAAAAACATAATTGGGGTAGAAATCACTGGAGCCATCCTCCTTACTGATAAAACCATCTTCACTCTGGTAGGCGGTATCAGTTCCTCAATTCCTACACAAAACCACCTCAAGCTTCAAATGTTACCTGGCTCTGAGTATAAATGCATGAGGTACTTAAATCCTGTAACAGAGTGCAACTGTTCATTAAGAGAATGGTCTTAGCAAAAAGATTCATAGGCAGAAGTAAGGTAGAAATTTTCCTATTTTAGATTTTTGGGAACTTATATCTAGATGCAGAAAATACATTCAGGTGCATGACAATGTATATTTAATGTGGACATTAAAACACTACTACAGGGAAAAAACTCTAGTATAATGTAAATATTATAACACATATTTTAAATATACTGGATTGCTAAGGATTGCTGTTGCTTTCACATCCCTGTATGTGGTACTACTGTAAGTAATGTGACAGGTGTAAGACATTCTTACATAAGTCACTTAAAGCACCAAGGAGAAAGCCAAAGAGTAAAGACTACTGATAGCTTTAGATTCAGTGAACTCAGCAGTCTGACTTAACACAGACAGAAGACCTGCTAAATTATTTACTAAATGATTTTTACTTATTTATTAGAAAAGTTGGAGGAAAGCAAATACCCCCAAGTATCCTGCTTGTACTCAGTCATGTAAATGGGGCTAAGAATCTTCTGAGCCTTTCCTCAAAGGAGCTCCTGTGCATCTACATCTGCAAGCATATCCCAAACCATAGCCTCAATGCAAATTACCAACCTGATGATTGCTGTCCACTGAGGAACCAGTGTCAGACCGTAAGCAAGACTCCAGGAGGTTACTTTACACTATCCTTTAAAATTTTTCAATGCCTTGCTAAGGCTTTTCTATTCCAAAATGGAGATGCTATATTCTAAAAGGTGAAGTTCATCTTCAGAGTGAAGCTTGGAATAATTTTTGCAATACTTTTAGACAGAGATTCACTCAAGTGTGGTTCTATTCTTCGGCCCACTGAACCTGGATGAGAAAACTGCTCTCCGCATCAGCTGAGCAGAGACAGGAGAAATGAAATTCTGCCCCATGATTTCCTCTTTATGGCTACAGTGACCAGAGAGAATTGGAAAATAAGGGGCTGAGAACTGCTCATTTTCAATTGCTGCTTACCCAAAAGCCAGTGGTTTTATACTGAATAGTTTATGTCATTAACTCCTATGACTCATATTGCAGTACAGTTGTCTGAAAAAGCATTGACCTTGAAAAGCAACTGCTTCAAAACACATGCTCATTATGTGAGGAGAGCGAACATATATAGCTTTATAGCAGGAAGCTTCAACACCAGGATTCTGTACTGAGTAAAAATAGAGCAGAACATTTTGATCGATGATGAAACACTGGGATATTTTAGGCATCCCAAAAGATGATTTTCAGATAATGGACAGTGCAGGAAAAAATTAGGATTATGAAAAAAATCTGTATGGTGGAGTCACACAACATGAAACTCTTACAAACATACTGCAAGTATTTTGGTATTTTGCAGAAAGCTTCAGCTCTTGAAAGCAAACAGTTCCAGCAGAATCTTTTACGTGCTCTCTGTTTTAGTAGCAAGTATGAGTAACCCCACTGAGAGAGCTCATTCTCAAGCAGATACCAAAGGCAAAATGTGCTGTGCTTTGTTATTTTATCTTTGTGTATCTTTTGTATGCTTAGGACATATAATGTAGAACACATTGGTTATTCTGGTCTGAAACACTTGGAAAAGGCCTAAGTACAAACAGAAATTCTGTGCTTATCACTCTTATTTATTTGCCCTAGTAGGAAAGGTATCCAGCTTCATGCAGGTGCAATGAAATGTAGCAGCAAACATGCATGTGGCAAGCAAGCTGATAGGCTTTCACATTAACTAAAAAGGAAAGATAGGAAGCATGTTGCATTCATGCTGTCATAGAGAGATTTGTATTTCAGACAGCTCCTTTTGGGAAGCAATTCCTCATGTTTTAGTTATTCTTCAGCAACCCAAATCTCAGCAGGCAGCCTAGCTTGGAAACCCTCTACCACACTCCCTTTACTGATCCAATCACAATTACATGAGTAAGTTTTTTGTCTAATGAAGGAGTTACTGAAATAGCTGCACTTTCCTTTGGAAGATAAACGACAAACATTAATTCTCCAAGTTAGCTTTCAGTTTTACTCAAAGTAAGACCCTTAAGGGGACAGTTACACAGTTACCATTCAGCAAAGGCAAGAAAATGTCAGAAATTACTGAAACAATTCAAATTGGTAGTTCAAGGTAAGAATCTCAATCCCACAAGCTGAAGCCCACAGTAAAATTCCATGCTCTAAAGTCTGGCACTGAAAGCTTAAAAATCAAAGATCAAGTCTGAACTCTGTTTGGAGCTGCAATTTTTTTTTTTTATTTTTCATGTGGAAAAGGAGGATTTATTAATTGGAATAAACCCCAGATCTATTATCTCATATGCAGAATACCCTTCAGAATTTGCAATGTCCTGGTTTTTTTTTCTTTACAAATTCCATTAAAGAATTGGAAAGTAGTAATAATGCAGCAACAGTCATGCTGCACACTCAGCTGAACATACTCTAAACTAACTTGCTCAGATGCTAGTAACCTTCTACTTTCAGGAGTAGTAAGTGTGACTATAATGTTACACAGATACCGACACAGCAGTATAAGTCAGTCATGTCCTGTTTACAAAATACTGTTTTGTTCTTGAAACTTGAAAGTGAATACTGGATGAAGTTTTAAGCCTTTTACTCTCATAAGAGTGAGATTTTTTTTTTGTTCTTTTCTTGAATGACAGAGATTTTGTGTGTGTTTTTATATATATTATATACATATAAAAACAGTAATATTACACATATAGTTCTTTTTTTAAATTATTTTTGCAGAAATGTATGACGTATACTATAGAAAATATGACAAGCTGCTTGTCATTGCATGACTACATTTGTATGGACATAAAAGGTCTAAACAGAAATGCTCTCCAGAAGCCCCCAAATATCTTGTAAGTAGTCAATGCAAACACTTCCAGTATGATGTGATATACACTACTGCATGTTGGAACTGATTCTAAAGAGATATTTAGAACTATGACAGTGGTAAGGATAACTCAGGCCAATGTTCTGGCACACTGGGAGAATACAATTATCTTGCCTATACCTACTGATTCTGCCCAACTCAGGACACAGCTTGTATGAGTAAATGATAATAAAACATCTATTCTTATATCAATAAGAAAAAAAAAGAGCAAGTTCAAGGTCATTTACAGGAAATTAAACTCTAGCAAAGAAAAGATTTTCTAGAAGGATAAAAAATTTGCCTTTTTTCAAATCAAGTTGTCTGAAGTTCAGAAATGATCTAGTAATTTAAGAGTAAAATCTGATGACAAAAGTCAAGTTTATAACATCTTTATTTTAAAAAGCAGGACAGTGGGGACAGAGCAAAAAAATGCACACAAAGACAAGGGAACATCTGTGACAATTCAGTCTAGCAAACATTCACAGAATCTTTGACAGAAGAAAGGCAACATAGAGCAATAGTATGAGAAGCAATATTTTACAGTAGTGGCAAGTCCAGGTGGAATACATGTCACTCATAATTCGATATGAATTGTCATGTACCAGTTAGGTATGTCAGTCAAACATCAAATATTTACTTCATCATAAAATTGATGTAAGCAGAATCACATTGCATTAGAGCTTTCAACATTTTCATAAGCATTTACACAACTTCTATACAGAAAATTAGGTAGAGGAACACAGACTCTTCACCACTCAGGAATCTGATTAAGCTGCATTTATGGCACAGAACAATTTTGCAACAACATTAGACCATTGCCAGGACAACTTGAACAGAGTTAGCATGTAGAGCTGGGCAGGAAACATTTTGGGAAAATAGGGAGTAGGAAAAGAAAAGAGAAAGATAATCATATGCCAAAATAGCAGTATCTTGGTGTTGCAGGTACTGCTATCTCTTCCATTTCATAAGAAAAAATGCTTATTCTTCTGTGGGTTCTTCTCTCAAAGGAGCTGTTCCACTTTGTGGAAATATTTAAGTATTTTTGAGCAAGGACTTAAATCTAACTGTCTCAGATTTACTGAAGGGCCTTTTTCACAAGGCCACATTCAGCACTTCTGTGGTCCCTTCACTGTTTTAACAAGATAAAACAGCTTCAAGAGGATGTATTGAGGGAACCAGACAATGTACTCCAGAAGAACCTCTAACTCCTGGTTAAGGGCATTCACTTGTTAGATCTAAGATCTTGGTTCAAGCCTCTGGTTTAAATAACAAAGACCCTGCACTCAAGTTCCTCACATTCTAAAAAATAATGCTGCCTCCAGAATATTTGTTATTTTGAGAGTATCTCTGGTTTTGACTGGCAATGCCATCCTGGAGTTGAAGAATCTTCAAAATAAAAGGTTAGTGGGTATCAGCCAGTTCCTTTGAAAAGTTTTGGTTTTGGTAATTTGGCATTATAAACAAAAAAAGTACTTCATAAAGAAACTTCCCAACCAGCTCTAATAACATATGCTATTTTTTTTCGGTTCAGAGTTAAAATAACATTACATGTTTCTTTGCAGCCAAGACAATATATTGCTGAATGATATATAAAGCAAAACAAGATTCCAGTTGTCTAATGTTATAGGCAAGATAGAAAGATCCAGATACGAAGGACAATGTAAAATGGTAAAAGGGTTCAACAGTAGGAATAAATACCTTCTTTAGCCACATAAGTCACAACTTAAGAACCACCTTTTTACATAAATGACCGGTTTCCTCAGCTAACTTCCAGAAAATGGGTGTACGTGGAGCTACTGAAGGACAGGAAGCAGACTCTAGTGAATCAGAGCAGGTGAGAAGGGTTCTGGAGTAAACATCTTCTATTACTGACATAGGTATAAAACCTGAACACAAGCTGAAACAGCAGCTGTCCACCACCCACCACCCTTTCTCTTTTAAGCACATAATTCACTGGTTATTTGTGTGAAAACATATTAAGCCAACAAACCACTGAAACAGTTTATATAGCATGACTTCATGGCCCTTTCAGAGAGAAGTGTTTCAGTGAGTGGTACAAAGCATAGTTAAACCATGCAAATGTATGCAGCCCATTCCTCCCACCAATCCTGTGAAGCTCCATCTGCTTATTTTTATTCAGTATGCTTTACTGTGATTTAACAAAGTATAAGATAAGGAGTATGTTAGAGCCAAACAGCTCTCAGAGAAACAAAATTAAGGTATTTCCCTTTAAGTCCTGCAAAGCTGTGTATATGCTGTCATTTTATTAGCATAATTAAGGTGCTCTATGTTATATAATGGAGCCATGTGATGCTTTTAATCTTTTAAAATCAATATACACCATTAAGATGTTGCTTAGTCCATTTTCCCATAGAATGTATTAATTTCCTTCTGTGTGTAAACAAAGAGCAGCAGTCCCCATTGTAGGGTGAAAATGTTCTTCATTAATATAGTATTACTTTATATATGGAAACATGCATTTTGATATTTTTTCCACTTGTCTAACAATTCATGCTTATGGAACCCACAATTTTTTATACATACTACGCACACAAGCACTTTGTACTATCTTTAGTTAAAGACCCAAGAGCCGGGGAAAAAATTGTGAAAGGACTGGACAAAAGTATATAAACTTAAATGCATTCGTGTTATGGGTGCAATGAAGGATTTCTTGCTGCTCAGAAGGGGACAGAAAATATGCCATGCTATGTCAGTATAGCTGGAGGAAGCAACTAAGCACATGGACAACTGCAAATCTCAAGAAAAGCGTGAGGTTTTTTCCTCCTGTTAAAACTGGTTTTTTTTCGTGCCATTCTCTACTCATGTGTGCAAATGACAACTCACCAGGTATCAAAGGTTGTTTGTCTCTTGGGATGGTTTGTCACCGTGGTGCTGTCTGCTGGTAACACTGAGGCTCTGGCTGACACATTGTTCTCTATGTAGGTACTCTCTGGACGCGGAGATGGAACTGAACAGAGAAACAGCAAACAATGTACACGGAGCTCTGCCAAAAATCCCAGCTCCCACCTCTTTGCTTCTTACAGTAAAAAGAGAGGAAAGACACACTTGTGTTTTGTCTATGATTGAAAAAAAAAAAAAAAAGCTGACTTTTGTGATCTTTGCAGGGTAATATTGGTTGTAAAATGAGACCATTAGAACTTGGGTAAATTGTTTTTAGATTTGAGAACACTTGTACTTGTAGGGAGCTCTAAGTTGATTGATATTTAAACACAGGAAAGAGAATAAGAGGTTAGAATACTGTTACTAAAGACATGAAATACTATAGTTTACATTTCATCTTCACTTTAGACCTTAAAAATATAGTACCCATCTTGGAAATTTCTTTTTGATTTTTAATATAACTAAGAGATGATGCACTAAAAATTAAAACATCAAAATCAGATATGATATATTTTTAACAGACATACTGTGGTTTTGAGAATACACAACTATACAGAGATCTAGAACATAAATTTATTAGAATTGTGAATATCACTGGAAATACCTGCACTGGATTAAATATTGACCAGACACCAGTTGAAACATTAATGCAACATCACATTACACAACCTATCAAAACAGCATGTGTAAGTTTTTGTTCAAGCTGTAGTACGAAGTATATGCTAATAAATACTGTTCTAATACAAAGGTTGAACATTATATAAATAAGGATTTACTTTTTTCATAGTAACTTGCATATACTATTATCACCAATTTTGCATATATACACTATTATCAATGTATTATTTTAAATATAGTATCATCTTCCCAAAGTATGATTAAGTCCATATAAAATATATTTGTTTGATAGATAAAGTGGAAGAGGAAAAACCCTCTTGTTTATAATAAGGACTTGAATAAATCCCAGACCTGAACAGCTTCTTTAGCACATGACCTATGGAAAGTCATTCTTCTTTTTTTCACTATATAGAAAAACAAAGGATAATCCATGTCCAAATTTTAGGAGCTTTTTTAGGGATTAATGAAAGCAATTCAGGACTGAGAATTCTTAAGGATCCTCTGTTGCATTTTCAACAAAAACACTCAAAAGCATCACTCAAAACAGTACAAACTTTAATTCTGCTCACAGGTTTTAATATTGCAGTGGGATACATGCAAGGATTGTCAGATTTTAATGTGTCTAAATCAGGTCATCGGCCAACCGATCAACCTGAAGAGGATCAGAGGGAGATTTGTGACTCTACTTAAGGTTATTAGCTGACTCATAATCGAATTTCAGCTGATTGGGACTTCTTAAGGTTCAGGGGAGACCCACAAGCCTCCTGACACTTGTAGGACAGTAATTAGCCTCTTATCATCTTTTTCAAAACAATTACCCAGGTTTAACCATGAGGCAGCTGCTCAGAAATCACCATCACAGTATCTATTTGTGTTTGTCTACAAACAGACCAGGTTTATTATTTATTCTGAACTGGAATTATGTAAGTGTGCTCTTGCTTGTAGGAAACCCTGATCTTTAGTAAGTCTTAACAAAAGAAACGCCACAGGTTTCAAGCCATGAAAAGCTACCATTAAACTTCCATGCAACACAGTATCTGAAACAGATCGGTATGTCTATGTGCTACAAGTGCATAGGGGTAAATAAAGCCTTTATAAGAATTGAAAATAAAAATTAAAAACATTAATTAACTGCTTACTTTGATTATATTAGTTCACTTTTTTCATTTTACCCTGAAAAAATATATTCTGCTGTACAAGGTACTGCAGTGGATATAGTTTCCAATTAAAGTGAGTTACCATTTACAAATAAACAATATGATACCAATGTAGTTCCTGCAAACAACCTAGCAGGTAAACTCACCCAGTGAAAGCTGAGAAACGACTCCTTTTTCAATAAACTTTTGTAGTTGTTCATGTTAATTCTCTGTAACAATTTCTTCCACTTAATTTATATTCCATGCTAAAATTCTTGATTAAATTTGGAAGATCCACCATAAAATTACCTCGGTAAAAGCTGCCAACTCTTCTCGGAACAGGGTCATTATACAGAATTCTATTCTCCTTAGTAGATGCTCCATCTTCTGTGTGTGGATCATGATATGCTCCACCCTATGCAAAAGAACAATAAACTATTTAAAATGAAAGATTTTATACTGATTTGCAATTTTTAACCATCAAACATAAGCACGAAAACTCCAAAATTCACCATACAATTTTCCTTTCATATTATTAATAACTACAAATATCAAATCACAGACTATGCAATCAATAACTATTTGGTTTTGCTGCTTCCTTGCTTCTTTCCAAAATGGCAAAAACAGCATTAACAAAATTTTGCCTCTAAGCTGTAACTTTAAAGACATGAATCTGATTCAGGCCCTCAGATTTTCAACCTGAATGAAATGCAACTGTAACATCCATGGAAGAATCTTTTACTGGAGGCTTGTTAAATTAATTTCTGATGGAATCTGGTCACTCTGCTACTGGCAAACTTTAAAAAGCAGACAGGAATGCATCTAATTTGTGGTAATTGCAACACCAAAGTACCATCATCTCTTATCATCGTTACCTAGAGGTACCAACAATCACAAAATCTACTGTATGCAAAATAATAGAAAGTCTCTGAACTAAGAATTCTATAGACAAAGTACTTCAGTCAGACAGGATAGCAAAAAACATATCATTACCTCTAATTTATTCTATTTTCCTGAAAACAGTACTTCTTGGAAGTACTTCAAGTAGAAGTTTAGGTGTGCCCTCAGAAATACCCTTATGCACATAATTTGCCACCAAATATGACTTAACCCTGCTCTTAAATGAATCAGAAGCTGCAAGTTTTCCCTCATTATGGATTGGCCACATGAAATTTAATGCTCTCTCCAAGACCCCAGAGGAAATTACTGAAACTCCTGTATGAACTAAATTACAGAATGTCCAAGAAGGACAAAGATTTAAAACCAAAGCCACAAAACCAAAATTCAAAACTGGGATTTCATTTCACTGCACAAGTGATTTGCAAAATCTACTCTTCTTTTTGCAGATGAAACCTGGTGTCACTGCCACAGTGAAAGCAAACCTTGAAACCAAGACCAGAACTGCAGCTAAAACAATGCTTCAAATCCCAGTTGGAGTCTTCTAAAATTTACCAGAGGCTGAAGCATTTGATTAAATTACTACTTGTATTAGATAGCTCTTATTTATGAGCAGTTAACTTTCAAACATGAGACAGTAACAGCAACTGGTATTTGATTTTCTTCTGCTTAACCCTTTTTGTGTACACTTAATTTAAATGTTTAAAAAAACCCAAACCCTTAAAACAAAACTGTTGTGTTGAGACTTGAAAAGTCCTAAAACTAAGACTGGATGAGAGTTTTTTCTTATTCTTTTGTTTTTTGTGGGTTTTTTTGGTTTGTTGTTTTTTTTTTTTTTTTTTTTTTTTTTTAATAAGATTTAAAGCATGGCAAACAAAGAATGTTTTTCTTCAAAAAGACTTGGTAGAGCTAAAAAGAAAATCAATGAGAAACTAGGAACACAGAAGTGAGGAACCTTCCCAAAATATGAGCAGAGAAAAAAAATCAGGAAAACTGGTCAGAAAAAGTAAGTATGAAAACAGTAAAGAATCTACAAGAACACATATTATTAATGAGTTTTTCAGTTCAGTAATCCTGAGGGGAGTGAAATTGTCTGATTCCTAATGCATAATGTAGAAAAGGAACAAAAAAAAAAAAAAAGGATAGGAAAGAGCCAAAGAATGACTTCTTTGTGAAAATGCCTTTATGAGGCATAGGAAGATTGATAATTTGATTTGGATATGTTACTGAAAGCATTATAAACAAATAAAAAACAGCCTTGTGAATTCACAGACTTAGCATCCATTTCAGAAAAGTAATTTTCCTTTCACACTTCTAATGGCTGAAATACAGGTTTAAAAGGCTGAAATACAGGTTTAAAAGCACTAAGTGAAGGCTTAAGTTTCAAAAGTACTGACCAGAAGAGCTAAAGGCAAGTTCTCTATCTTGAATGAACAGACTTTCCAAAGATAATGAAAAAGAATAAAAATATAAGCATTACAATACACACCAATTTTGCTAATTAAAATAAGAATCTGTCAACCAATTTTCAAAGACAAAGAATGATCCAGTAAAAACAACTGGCCTCTAAACGTCAGGAAATAAAATTACTTCAAATTACTATGTGCTGCATAATGCAGGAAATGAACTGAAGAATGCAAGGTAGTAAAACCTTTTATTATCAAAATCTGAAATGCTGATATTACTGCCCTTCCAAATAATATCCTGAAGAATAAGTGACATTTAATTTGACTGAAATGAGAGAGACAGAAAAATAAGTACACAGGAAAAAACTGGTTTTGAAATGGAACTGCTGTAATCCCTCCTAGGTAGCTTTTTAAAAATTATTATTCCACTGCACTTCTATTTTGATATTTTCTCATGTTTGACATAATCTTGAATGGAGGAGATGTGCTACAAATGAAAAAACACCTAAGATCTTTTTTTTCTCTACTGGACTGAGGAGACAACCACTATCTGAAACTCTTCTTTTTATGGTACTTGTAGACCCCTATTAGGTCAGCTAGACATTTCTTAGATGAACTACTAAGTACGTGGGGTATTTTAGTTTCTCAGAGTAAACCATTTAATCTTTGGAGCTTATATATTATTTGCAGCTCTTTGACTTTCTTCAGTTTGTCAACAAATCTGAACTAGATGTTCTCTCCTTAGAAGTCAGATTATCACAGGTGTAGGCATAGAGAAACAAACACTCATTCTTATATTTGTCTCTGCACCATTTTGTTAATAGAGGAAATTAAAGCTCTGAGGACAAATACAGTCATCTTTACATATATGATCTAAAGCATGAGATAATTCAGAAGTACTGTGTAATGAATGTAAATCAATACCAGAACCAGCCTGTCCTCCGCTTTTTAATCAATGCTCACAGAAAAACACAACCAGCTATCCACTGACAGTAACCACTGTGAAGAGTTAATTTACCAGTGGCCACTACATCATGAAATCTCTAAATTACCCCAGTTACTCATCATACCAATCTAAAGAAATATTGCAAGCTTTGATATTCTCTAGTACATTAGGGTATTTCAGCAATAATGTCCTGCTATACCTGAATGAAACACTGGCTTCAAAAATTAACATCAGCATTCATAACAGAAATACATATAGGAAAAGCTAAATAAAAACACAAATGAGAAAGATAATTAGGCAAAATGATACAATAAATATGACATCAGACCATGTAACCAAGAACTAAAAACAACTAATGAAATTTTAACTTCAGAGACAATTTTTCTATTCTCACATTTTAGTATTGTAAGATAATGGTATTCATAGTCCATTTTTCACAAGTACCTTGAAATATTCAGCCCTTCTGAAAAAAAACCCCATACAACATCTCGATGCCTTACAAGACAAATAAATGAAAAACTGCAAAGAAACAAACAGAAGACAGAAAGCAGGCCACTGCCCCCACACTGAGCTAAAAAGAGGAAGGTAAACCTTCAAATAAGAGGCAATATTTTGGACTAACCCTATTAGAATCATCCGTACAGTCTTCTCGTGATGAGCCGACAGACCTTGTGAGTGACTTATGCTGCACCTGTGGAGATAACAGTTGCAGGCTGTTTGCTCTGGCTGCCATCCCTTGCCCTACGCTTAAGCCACCCTCTGAGCCCTTTGACCTCACTCTGTCCCGGCTCACATACATAGAGTGTCTATGAGGGCGCTGCTGTGAAGAAAAAGGACTGGTATAACCTAGACCATAGGAAAAAGATTCATGTGGAGCAGACAGAGAGTGGGAATGGCTTCCATCCATGTGATCTGGCAGTTTTAACTCCTCCATTGTTTTGGAGTGTCTTGTTGGTGGTCTTCGGGCGTCCAGGGTACCCTCGCTGCGGTTATTCCTCGCGGATGGACTGAGCATAGTTCTGTTATCACTGTGCCGGGGAGCGCTTGGACTGGTAGGAGAGTTCAGGTCCATACAGCTGGATGGAAAATACCTACTGGTGTTTGGCTCTGCAGCTTGGGCCCTGGCCTCAGAAAGGTTGCCCACGGATTTTGAGTCTGTCAGAACTCCATGGCTCTTGGACTTTGTCCGATAGGAGGGACTCTTAGAAGACTGCGGGATGGTGTCGATGTAGCTGTGGCGACTGTGCTTGTCGCCGGGCTGCAGCGTCCCAGTTTTGCTTTGAGAAGTTTCCATAAAGGAGTGCCGGTTCTGCTGAGATCTGGTGTTAGACTTCAGGTACTTTGTGCCTGAACCATCAGAACTTTTGGTGTCCACGTTAAAATCAAACTCTGTTTTTCCCTTTGGTTCCTTTGGGCTGAGAAGATGTGGCATGTTATTATTGGCTATATCCTTGTTGCCAGATCCAGGTGTGTTGCTTGGTTTTTTTGCGTGCATTGGACTAGGTGCAGGTCCAGGAAGGTTTCCATTTAAAAAGCTTTCATTTGCTGGAAGCCCCTCTTCTCTTGGCCCGCCAGCCCCTAGTGTCTGCAAATCCTTGCTGTTTGATCTGTGGTGTGACTGCAAGGCAGAACTTTTGCTGGCTTGATTTCTATATTAAAATGCATAAAGAAGCATTAGTATACCAGATTACTTATTCAGGTATTAATAACTTCAAAAAGTACACCCATTTCAGTTGCCATTTAATACCACAAAATTAACTGCAGTAAGATCAAATATTGCCAACTGAGGCACCAGAAGCTTCACTAAAATTACAGATTTGCAAGCGTTTGTACATTGTTGTTTCTGGTTATAATCTGATGGCAAACTCTGCTTTGGTTAATGATTTTGCTGACAAAACCCCTCAAGACATCAAATCTAATCATGTAAATTCCAACATATATTTGCATATTTATGTATGTATGTGTGTGTGTACTATGTGACTACATCACTAAGTAAAGCATTACATTATGAAAATTTGCTTTATATCAATCGAAAAAATCTTAAATACAGCTGGCATATCAAAGGAAGGTAGAACAATCAAGTATGTCAGCACTGTCAAAAACCCCTGATACAATCAATGCTCCAGGCCATCTAGTGTATTCCTGGTTTGGAGGAGGAGGGGAAAGGAAAGGAGGGGAAAAGAGGTCATTGTTCAGATGGAGTGAGCCTGAGCAAGCCTTGTAACACCAAACCCAAAACCAGGTCTACCAGAGGAAGACAGCTTTTGTGGAACTTGGCACTATCCCAGTTTTTGGTACATTAACTCAGTCCAAAGCTGCACATGAAAGGCTCTGCAACCAGAGCACTCTGCACTGACTTGGTGAAGAGCTACTTGGTTGTGTCCTTAACCTCTACTCCTCTTCTACTTTTGGGACTACAGGACTGAGATATTAGTTGGTCCTGCAAACCCTGAGTCTGATTATTTTGGAGCAGGATTTATTATCTCAGGTTTTCTGGCATTAAAACAGTTCTGCTTCTGGACTTAGGCTGGCACTGCAAACTAGCCAAGACTGAGCAGTGCTGGAGCTGTGTTTGTTTGCCTTAATGGACCTAGGCAGGCTATAAGCAATTAACTTATTTGTGTAACAAATCTATGATGTAACTCAGATATATTACTGAGGGTTGAAGTGAGAGCTGACTTTACCTTTGTTGATCTTTTTATTAATTATAATTGGATAATGCTAGCTGGTTTTATGCCTAGGATTTTTATATTAACCACTTCCAGTGATCTCACCATCTATTTCACTACAGTTTCTAAAACTTAAGCAATTTTAATGTCAGTTTAAAATGTTTTTCAGTAAACAGAAAGTATATTTTTTAAAAACTTAAGAGATGTGAGGAACCTAGTATTTTTACTAGGAAAGCCTTTTGGACAAGTTTCCAGTGGATGTAGATTTTTTGTTTTCTGATCCCAAGTATCTAATGGTAAAACTTCTACTCTAAGCATCTGTAAAGGCAGCTAAAATTTTTTGGTGTCTATCTTTGAAAATAGATTGTGAATGTTATCATCCCAGCTCTTAAAATAGAGGAGCAATTTTTTGAATCTCACAAAATAAACTAAAGAAAAACATGGCCAGGATTAAAAGCCTGCATACAGAATATTAAAATATTCTGCATACTTCAGAGGGCGGCCTTTATGAATGCATTTATCAGAGCAATAACATGAAGCTTTTTGTACTAAAGTATTTTATCCACCAGTAAACCTAGTTCATTGAGGCATTAAGTGACTTCTCTCAAGTTACATGGGTCCAGCAAGGGAGTCACTGAACAAACATACCCTGCTTTGAGTCTGAGGTCAAATAGACTAGACCTGATCCATAACTGCAACTGCAGATGAAATTGTGTTCACCTCCAACTTGGAATGTGATCAATGTGCACAATTTTCAGGACATTTAGCAGCTACAAATCTGAGTGAACTTTATGCTTTTTTTAAATATCAAAATCTTGGACAGATTTGTACATATACAGCAATGGTAGCATTCCAAGGAAAAGAGCATTCCTTTGGAATCTTGGGCATCTTCCAAGCCACAAAATTCCTATTGTTCAAGAAAAAGGCTAACATTTTTTTAAGGTGAACCAGCCAATTATTTTTCTTTGTCATACACAGAAATGGCTTCAACATTTTCTTGGTTTTTTTTTCAAGATTCAGCCTGATGCAGAAAGTGAGCAAAAATTTCATCTTGTGTAGCTGTAAATACTATGTCTGCTTCCTTTATTCAGTGAGGCAACACATAACAGCATACAACATGCCTCAGTGTGCCTGTGCTGTCAAACAACCACATCTCTTGTAGGTGATGCTGCATTTGAGCACCACAACTCGCTCACTGGCAGAGCAAATGTCAGTGGTAACAGTGACAAGACTACATTTACCTGTTAGATAAAGTGTTGCTGTCTGCATGGTAAGGTTTTCTCTTAGCTGACCGTGAAGGTGAACTTCCACAGCGATCCAAGAGTCTTTGGGTTTGAAATGAAGGGTGGTTCAAACATTGTTCTGTCAAATATCTATCTGCTGGATCTAATTTCAGTAAGTTCTTTGAAAAACAAATCCCAAAATTTAAATGTTAGTATCCATAAGTACATTAGCAAAAAAAAAAAAAAAAAAAAAAAAAAAAAAAAAAAAAAAAAAAAAAAAAAAAAAACAAAAAAAACCCCAAAAAACCACCCAAAAAACCAAAAACAAACCAAAACCCCCCAAATTAACCTCCCCAAACCCACAAAACAAAACAAACAAACAAACAATCAATCAAACAAATGAAACCCCACAAAACCCCAACAAAATAAAGAAAAATACTGGGATAATTTTTTAATCTCCAGTGTGTCTGGGATTAGATGTCACTGCTTTTCATGGTGCATTAAACTACATATGATACAAAACACATATATGTGTATAATGTTATGTACACATATATGATAGTATGTTTAAAATACAAAGATATCTAAAACTTTTAAAATACGTTTTTTATATATCTATATATGTTTTAAATATATGTATTTTAAACATATTTTTCAGGATATAACTTACAACATTGTTTTGAATAAGAAATCATTAAATTTACCAGTAATAAAATATTACAGTGAAACAGGCTTTACGAACAAACAAAACAACTATATGGGAACATTCTTATGCAAAAACAAACATTATTTTAAAGTTAGTATTTTTAAAAATACAGAAATGTAAGTGCTCTGTCTTTAGCTTATAGGGATCACGTCCACCCATATTTTCAAAAGAATTCTCCAAACTGTTTACAATGCATTCAGAATAACACTTGCCTTATAATTCTGTTAGATCAGTTGTGATTCTAAACACAGACACTTCCTGACATGTAGAAAATACTTAATCGCAAAGCTGAAAACAGGAGCTTGGCTATTTTGGGAAGTTTGAAAGGTTTCTTGCAGGAAAAGAGCAATACAAAGCTTACACTGGAATATTCAAACATGCATGACTGTTAGCAAGGTTAAAAATTTAAATGGCTATTAAGTAAAAAACCAGCTATTTCTTAGGGGTTGTATATATTTAAGAAGAGAAGAAATCTGTGTCTCTATGCACATGCACCCACACACACACACTACATTAACACCATATTCAGCCACTTGACCACAAACTGGTTTTCCCTTCACAGGATCCCTGCACTTCAGAATGGAAAATGCTCAGGAAACAAAGCAAGTGGCAAACCAAACTCCTGTGCAGTTTGGCCATACAGTATGCTGCATCTTTCTTTCTCAAGTGACAAACTGTACTGAACGATTAACAACTTATTTCCCCCTTTTTTTATGGTGCTCATCACTACAGTGGCTCAAAAGGCCGAACAAACATGAGAAGGCCACAAGTGACTCCTACATTCCCCCTCAGAAGAGAGGATGTTCTGAGTTTTCTCACAAGTGCCTGTACAGTACCTTACATAGGCTGGATGACAAGCAAGGGGATCAGGAAGTCCATAGGTTATCACAAGGCTGGGAATCTGCCTGGAATCACAGAGAAGCAGTGGGATGGGGCTCATAGCTGAGGCATGGTCACTGATGGGTACAACCGGTCTCAGAAGGAAGAGGATGAAGAGGGAGAAGAGTAACATTCCATATAATTGACTTCCTGGATCATATCCAATGTCAGCACGGAACAAAAGGTTTATCCACTGACAATCTCTAAGTCAGGATTAGAAGGGAAAGCAACATTTGGTATGTTATGGTGGGAGATTGTTACCAACAAAGCTGAAAAGCGTGATGGTGATGAAGAGGAAAACTCTCTACAACAACAAAAAAAGTCTCCTGGTCACAGATCCTCACAGCAGACTTCAGCTATCCTGACATCCAGCCTGTGCCAGGAAATTTCTAGACTCTGTTGGTGGAAATTTCCTAGTGCAGCTGCGGGAGAGGCAAATTAGCCAAGGGGGGAACTTCATTTAACTTGAGCTGCTGCTCAACAGCAGTAAAGTGCTGGTGAGAAATCTGATCAGAGAAGATACTCTGAGCCGTAGCAACCATGAGATGATTACATTTAGGACTGAAAGAAGAGGTGGGAAGATAAACATCAGAGATAAGACCCAGGACTTCAGGAGAGCAAATTCCATTTTCTATAAGGAAATACTTGGCAGAATCTCCTGAAGAACTACCATAAGAGGAAAGGTGTCCAGGATAGCTGTTGATTTTTATGGAAAATTTATTGAGAGTTCAGGAACAAAGCATCTTACTGTATAGAAGAACAAATTCTTTTTCATAGGTTTATGTTGGCTGAACAGGGAGTTTCCTGTCATTCTGATTTGGGATGACTCAAGTAATGACACAAACTCCAATCTTCTTGGAGGGCATATAGCAAAGTTTATTGAAAGACAGATTCATTTATACAGTGTTCAGTACAATGAATAAGATTGGCCTTTGAGAACACCACCTTCTTTTAAACATCTCTACCAGTAAACAAGTTGGAAAAAAACAGGTGTCAGGAGGAGGCTATCTATGAAGGATTGTTTTGGGTTCCTCCTTAAAATTTCCCAGGCCAGAATGAAAGTTGTGTGCTTAGCTTTCTCACAGGCTTCAAGGAACTGCCTGGAGCATAAAGATCTATTTTCTGACCACTGTCAGTCCCCACAGTTTCCTAATGAACAAAAATGCAAAACAGAAGTGTGTGAGAACCAGAGTGAAGGACAGGATACAAAGGTGGACTATAAAAGCATTGTAGTAGCATAAAGGTTAGGCCACTTCTGAAGGCCTAAGTCCAGCTAAGGCAAGTGAAGAAAATCAAGAGTAAAAAGAAAGGGTTCTACAAGTATTCTCTTCAGCAAACAGAAGCTCAGAGGAAATGCATGTCTGGTGCTGAATGGCAGAGAGAACTGAATGGCAGATGATATGAAAAAGGGAGTCTCAATGTCTTTTTTTCCCAAGTCATAACATGCAAAACCAGTTCTCAAATCCCTAAAGCTTGCAAACCAGCATGACTTGTGAGGGAGAGCAGAGGACTGGAGCAACAACAAAGCAACAAGGTCAAATTGGTGCCTCTTCATTAATCTAGTCCAGAAATGCTCTCTAAATAGATATACATTAATGACTGCCTACTTCAGTTGGCATAAATTGAAGCGTGGGTTATTCAGTAATCTAGTAATCCAGCCTGAGGTCTCTGGGAATGCAGATAATGAGGAGCACAAGCGTGGACATGTGTCAGACTGTCCATTGTCTGCAGAAGAGACAGACACACAACAAAATATGGGCAGCATTTGCAACATGCAACTTAACCACAAGTCCCTTCTGTTCTCTCCTTGCAAGCTTCTGCTCATTGCTTAACAAGGCTGCAATTCCTGAATTAAGAAATGCACGTCAAACAAAATATCCCCTTCACAGAATTCCTGACCTTTCTCATCTTGTAGGCAGAAACACGGACAGAAAAGATGAAAAGAATGAAATTATTTGGAAACCTGTGTTTCTTTAAAACTCAAGTGCTTCATTTCACAACTTTGAAACTCTTAAATCATATCAAAAGAACCTAAACTACACTGAGATATAAGATAAAATCTAGGATGAAATTAAAATAAACCCTCCCCCAGTACATGTAACAATGGTCTTAAGACTGATCTTGAAGTTTCCATTCTGCAATATATGCTACCAGATCTTGAGCTACAGCTAACTATGAAAAAAAGCTTCTGAGAAATAGAACATAGAGGTGAAAGTGCAATACCAAAAATAGTAATCATATGCACTGGAGTATATCATGTTGCAGACTCCTCAAAAACAAGATAAAAGCCATGCTGACTCTCTTCATAAGGCGGGGAGATCAAAGGGATTTGAACTGGCTATGTTGAAGAAGAGTAGGGCAAATTTGGTGGATTTCTGCTGGCTACAGCAATACTATTAAAAGCAAGTAAACACCCAAGCATATCCCAAAGCATCTTTGTTTTCCAAGACAACTGGTGCAGAGAGGTTTGGGAACATACAATTCATTCAGAGTTGATTAGCCATATCCATACTTCATACATGTCCCATTTTGCCTTTAATTCTTAGGTGGTTCTGTGATTCTAAACCTAACTTTGGATACTGCGACTTCTTTCTTCAGCTTACTGGGGATGAAATGATGTAAGGGTGGGAGTGTTTTTATAGTACAGTAGTAAGGACAACAATATGTGTTCCATAACCAGGAACACTGCACAAATGCATAGCACCATGTTTTTGTGGGGAATGAGATTCTCCTGGTTCCCCATAAGAAGAACTCTCAGGACCATAGCCTAGTCTGGCCATGTGTAACTAGCTGACAGTTACAAAACAGGACTGAAGAATAACCTAACATGGACATTGTGTAGAGATGACAGCAAGCAGATTAAGAGTTTGGATAAAACCCCAAAACTCCTGTGTGTCAACTCTGTCTTTGACAACTGTCCAGATCCTCACACTTACCCAACAACAAATGAAAAACAACTCAGGTTAGCCCAATACTCAGAGGACGTACCTAAACATGCTGGGTTGAGAGCTCACACTCCAGCAGTCAGTGCCTCTGCATGGATGTCAGTGTGGATGTACAGCCTGCCAAGGATGGTGATGATGCTTTGTCTGAGCTACATATTCTTTATCAAACCAGTTTAAATTGAACAGACTCTCCTGGCATTTGCAAGGGATATTTTCATGATTCCTAGGAAATACCAAGCCTTACTACAAACAATGGTGGAATCAAAAAATCTCAAAATGGGAGTTCCCAAGTCATTCTAAGATGCATTATATTATTAAAAAAAGGTAAAAAGTCACTCATATATTTTCTGTAATATTACATATTACAGACAGAAAATAAAAGATGTTTTCCTACCTTCATAAGATCAAGCAATACACCACTTAAAATTCCCAAGTATCTTCTCTCTAAAGACTGTGGATGATTGACAGCTGGAAACTGTAAAAAATACATTGTAAATATACTGATCATGTAAACAAGATAATACATGAATACATTTCAAAAAATAGAAACCAGTGAATCAAGGCATGTAATTAATGGGAATCATAAGCACTGAAAATTCCAGAATTCTTTCTCTAAGGCTGCAAAAAAATGAGTGAATTGTTTTACATTTACCTATTTGGGATACAGGAGGTATGCCTTTAGTTTAGTATATAGTTCTATATATATACTATAGGCAAAGAGAACAATAACAAACAATTCCCAATTATTTTCTAGTGAAAAAAGGCAAAAGCTCAAAGGTTTAAGTTTCAGGGTTACTGCTGTGGTCATGCTGCTGGCAGCACCATGAGAAGCAGTGCACACTGCTGGGGGCATCCATTAGTTGTACTAGTATTGCTTTTCATAAATTACATTATGTGAACTTTGAAAAAAATGGAAGAACATTAGTTTGAATGCTTTTATTCCTAAATAGTCTCTGTATTTTTTTTTTTTTGGACTTTGCTTTATTTTGAAGTGGCTTACTAATAACTGAGAATTTTTTAAAGTCCAAGTCTGCTATATTGATCTTAAATGGTAACTTAGGTAAACCAACACTTCCACACTTCCTCCAATTTTAACATAAACCGAATTGTAAAATGTTTGTGTCTTCCTGTAGAATGACAATCCTAAAGAATCTTTTATATCTAGAATGATCAGGGAAACAGGAAAATGTGCTGAAGCCATGCAAAGTACCAGTGGCTTTTCAATATAATTGTTCAGATTCTTCATGTAACTTATTGGTGGAACAAATATTTATAGCCCAACATTGCCACTCACACTATTCTGTAAAGTCATGAACCTATTGGTAATTTGTGATCTCATATTATTTTATTTCCTTACGTCTTCAACATACCCTGGATGTTTTCCTCCTCGAAAGAATTGTAGAGAGATCACTAAATATTCCCTAAACCTCAGGAGTGAGGAAAACTGTATTATATACATATATATATATATATGTATAGAGGATATGAGTATAAGGAAAAGACAAAGTTTGCAAATTTGGATCCATGCTGGAGTGTTTAAAGAGAATTTCTTTAATCCTGTTTTACAATATGGTAGTATTCACTTAGGGTAATGTAGAAATTCA
Organism: Cettia cetti; assembly: GCA_013401135.1. Lineage (NCBI taxonomy): Eukaryota > Metazoa > Chordata > Aves > Passeriformes > Sylviidae > Cettia > Cettia cetti. The sequence goes on from VZUI01049581.1 coordinate 45,466, forward strand.
CAAAGTCTAAAGCATATGGATTAAAAATTCCACTTCATGGGCTAGTTTCTATCCAGCACCAAATCCAGCCTGTAAGTAGTAATTGGCTTGGTTACAGCATACCTGCTATCTGCTCTGCAACAGAAAATCTTTCACCATTAAGCACTACACTACATTCAGAAAAAATATACTTTTAAGGTTGTCTTATAGCACAGGATAATTTTTTCCCCCATGAATTAACTAATGAATATCAAATATAATCACAAATATTATATAATAACAAATAAGTTTTGTAGTATTTTTGATGTTAGGGCATTACTCAGACTTTAGTTCACTTCTAAAAAATACTCTCTATGAGGAGCCATATGGCCCTGTCCACATCAGCAGTATCCTGACTTTACAGACAGGACTAAGAAGGCAGGAACACATCTGAGGCCAAGCAATAAACCACTGATCCAGGATGAGAACAGAGACTCATAACTCTGAACCTTGTGCTAATCACATTACATCCATGCTGTCTTCTTAAATTACTGTATTTTAAAGCTAAAACCAAAGATACTTCATCCTCATCTTAAGACATCACCGAGCATTTATCCAAACAAGATTACACTGCACAACCAGAAATGCTGTAAAATAATGCTGAAGAGGCATTCATTTATTTTGCTTACAATTTTTCAAGCATTGCTTTCCTGATAAGGGGTTATAAATTTCTCATACAAAAACCCCATCCAGCCCACTGCTCCAAACAGGGTGAAATACAAATGGGAACCTTGCAAGAAATGCTTGTCTAGTAATTTTTTTTAAACCCTCTACTCTTGAAGGGTCTACAACTTCAACAGAAACTCTTAGCTATCCTTATACCTCAAATAATTACCTTAACACCTTAAGCCAACTCTTTTTTTATCATTGTCAGCTAAACCAAATTTATGGCAACTTTGAACATGTTTTAACAGAACTAGGAGTTTAACAGAACTTCCCTTTCACATTGTCACATTTTCTCTTTCTTGGAATAAAACTGAAATGTTGAGTCTTTAGCACAGATCAGGTCCCCTAAAACCTCTATATGTCTTTTTATATGATTTACAATAATGAATTCAGAATATTATCAAGATCATAAACTCACCTTTCCAAGCAACACTCCTCAATAAAGAAAGGACAATCAAAACTGAATTACAAGGAAACATGAGTACAATCACTGACCAGGTGTTGTTAAAAGTAACAGAGCTATTATTTAATGATTCTGGTATTTTGTCATATTGCATATCCCAGGTTGCAGAGATCTTTACACTAGTGAGTCTCTGTCACTATGTTATATTGGCAAACTCTTGAAAAGAACAATGCTGTCAGTAGGAAGAGCTTTTTTACTCATGAGACTTACATAAACTTCCCAGGAATATAATTCAAAAGGCAGAAAGCTCTTCTGCCATAATAGTAGCACCTATAGCTCAGATTTTCCCAACAAATTAGCTTGAAGACAGCAGTCCTGAATTTTCCACAACCTGACCTTACAGAACTTTGTCACTAAACTTTACTGTACAAACCTGGCAGGGCAATGTTAGATTTGGTATAGGAGGTAAATTGCATGCCAAAAACATCAAAGAAACAAAAGAAAATCTTTAAACAACTTTTAGCAAGAAAACAAATGTATTTATAATACTCACTTTTGGTGTAATCACAATTTTACTTTGACTTATGAATGCCTTATAATCTAAATATCCTATACTTACTCAGAAACGTATGCAGTAGGTAATGCATAATGTAAATGAAAAGAACCTGTGCAGGACTTGACACAAGTAAATAGGAAAAACAAGAAAAAAGAACAAAGCTTTCTCTTACCCGCAAGCCATGGAAGCGTGGGTTGCTGTAGAAGAGCTTCATCTGCTCGGCTGGCAGCGGGCCTAGCACCTTCTGAATGGTGAAGAGCTGGTCAATCTCGCTCTCGCCAGGGAACAAGGGCTGCCCGTCGCTCAGCTCCCCCAGGATGCAGCCCACAGACCACATATCCACAGCCTTGCCATAAGGAGCTCTGTGAAGACAAAATAAAATGTTTGTCACCCGCTGCCACTGCCTTCTTACTGAGCTGCTGCAATTTATTGGCCGTATTTCCCATGGCAGCCTTCCTCACAACACAGAAAAATAAACTTTGTTATTAAGCAAACTACCTCAAAAACCAGATTTCTGGTTTCTGCCCTAGATTTCCTGATGTATCTATCACTACTTGAAAAGGCAGGAGACGAATTCTCAAGTGCTTCCAGGGACCTTGTTCTTCTTGAAAAATCTTACACACAAGAATAATATTTTTGACTGCAAAGCATTCTTCATTCATAGGTAAACTACCACTAACCTCCCTTTGCTCTAGAGCTCATGCCTGCACTCTCTTCCTGCATTACATTTCTTGTTTGATTGTGTTTAATAGGTGGATGGGCATACTGGCTCTGGCCACTGGGAGAACAGAAATTCTAAGAAATGTTTATTTCAGCATTTATACACCGAAAAATTTAATGAGTGAGAATGAAAAAATATATAAAAGAAATTATACACAAAAGTTTTAATTTGCGAGAGCACAGCAAATGCTACTGAAAACTATTCCTTAGAAAAAACAAGTGAGGAAGCAATGAAAACACCATAAAGTAATTCCTGTTTGGGAGCAAAGCCACAGGCTGGGGTTTGGGAAGAACTCTTTTTTATACACCCAAACTCTTGCTTGTTGAATTTGTAAAAAAAATTTGTAAACACCCATATTAGTCTTTTCAATGTTTAGATTTTGAATAAAATGACTGTAGAATTCTTTTCATGTAAAAAAAAAAAACTTATAAAAATAATAAATACTGTAATAAAGACTGAATTGAAAACATTTTTCACTGAGTCTCTTCTTTTTGAAACTTGTAATCCAGTAATTCAAGAGGTTTAAGTTACAGTTTTCTGGAATAAGACAGCACTAAGAGTTGCAGGTGACAAATCCTATCCTAAATCTATCTATCATCATCACTCCTTCCTTATGCTGCTTGCTGATTAATGATGTTAGAGAAAGAACATATTCAAACTAAAAAAAAAAAAAAGTTTGACTCTTCCCCATTGATAACTTATGATTATTTACTTCACTTGTGATGAGGAACAGTAAACTCTAATGGTAATTTGGCTAGGTGAAGGTGAGAAAGCATTTCCAGCTGGACTATAGCCCGAGTGAAACCACAGGCTCACTGAGCTGACTGCTGCAAGACTCTGTAGTAGCTGGGAAAGTCGAAGTAGGGCATCAAAACTTCAAGAACCACTTGTCTTAGAGAATGTGCCATGAGACACTGTAGTCTTCTCACAAAAACCATCCCAAAATCAGAAGTTTGCCCCACTGGAAGAGACCGCTGACAAGGAACCACCAGAGGCAAAGTAGACCATGTCACAATTTCTCAAGTACCTCTACTACTCGGTGGGGTTCACAATCTGCTTTCTAATCCTGCAAAGTGGCTCCCTGTAGATTTGCTGAGAGACTCAACGTTTGACCTTTCTAGGATGCTGCCAGTCCAACCCACCCACTAGGTCAGAATGACAAGTAAGGCCTAGGTTTTTTTCTCAGTGCACAAGGCAACACAAGCAAGAATGGATCCCAAAGCCAAGGATCTGCTCTTTCTGTGCCTCTATTGGGAAACTGAGGCTCTGCAGGCAAAACAGTGAGAGTGCAGGTAAAAATCCTACCATTCCATTATGACGAAAACCCAAATACATCTTTATTTGCTACTCCAACACAGTTTTCTCCACTAAAATGTGAAATGGGGAAAAGACTGCTGTAGAGCAGGGTACTGTAAAACAACCTAGGGTTACAACTGAGGGATGAGCTAAAACTCCTTTGAGGCATGGACCATTACCTTTCCTTGCTCTCAAGAATAAAGGAAGCTGAACTACAGTTAAGAACTTTTCACTAATTACTCCGTAGCCAAACAGAAACAAATCAGAAAACAGTCATTTCTTAAGGCAGCACAAAGTGCAATGTTGTTGTTTGAAAAGGCAAAATTTTTTCTTCTTTTTGTCAGGACTTGTCCTATAGGAGTTATTTCATTTGCTCATGAAATGGACAAATATGTCGGCACATATTAGTTTCTCTAAAATGTTTTCCCACCTAATAATTTAGCATGCATTAAAATCTACTGGCTTTTAGCAATATTTTGTCATCAAAGGGTACAGAGTACTCCACTAACAGTAGTTACCTGAGGCTCTCCAAAATGAGTAGATTTTAGATGTTCTGTGAATAATTAGGGAGCAATTTCTTTCCTCCCCTGAAATTTAAGTCTTGAATGTTATCACTAAACATTCACTAAACTCTCTGGGACACATTTTAAAATTTGAAAAAGTAAAACTGTATTTGTTAAACTGAATGTATTTAATAAATCTGTGAAGACTTTTGAATATTAGATGCTTATAAAGATTTGGTAAATATAAGGAAAGGGGGAATGGGAAAGATGAATGCGGGGAAATAGAACAGGATTGCCAAGAAACACGCTTCACTTTCCCAGAAAAACTTGGCTTTAAAAACAGATATCAGCACAATTGAAACATTAAATACACAAATCCCCTCCCTTTCTCTAGAAGCTAATCAAACAGATTTAGTCAACTACAAACAGACATAATTCCTGCTAAATTTCCTCTGCCAACAAAACAGTTTCAAAAACTGCAGGTCAGACTAATACTATGTCTGTCAAGCTTTTCATGCCTTTCCTCCTAAATTCTCCTTACTACCAGAGACAGAAGAAAAGAAGGTTTGTATCTAAAAAGGCCACAATTGATGCTATTTTTCCAAGTCCTTTTTTTATACTTATATATGCATATACACACTTCACTGGAAGCTTTATTGTTTTCTCCAAAACAAGAAAAATTGAGCTTTGAGTTTTTTAACATCAAGATACTATTATGCACATAAGAAAACAACTGCCAACAAATTTGATTAAGATCAGCACAGCTCTGGGAATACCAGAACAACTTTATTGACAGAGTAATTATTACTTAATTATTTACCTGTTCAAAAAAAAATCTAGTTCAGTGTTAATCAAAAGTTCCAACAAAGACTTGTTGCCCAGGAGCACTTAACATGGTGCTTAAAGGCTCCTAGGAGTGACAAGAAATTTTTTGATTCATCCTGTGGCTAATAGTTCCTTAAGAATATGTATATATAAATACACATGCACAGTATATGAGAATTGTATTCCATGAGAGCATTCATGTAGTTTAGATTAATGCTCTGATAACTTGACTGTAATGGAGAGAACACATATCATAGATCTCCACTTTTTTCCCCCTCTTCCTTTGACCTTTTGGGTCCTACGAATTTGTTAATTTAGGATCTCAAAATCTATTTTACCTTGTGAGGTGGTAAAATTCTCATTTTTACAGATGAATAAAAGAGTAAAACTTAATTTTCTGGCTGAGGCTACTCATGTAACTAATACTTTTGCAGTTAATGCAATGCTAACCTCTCAGTGCTTTATTAAAATGATTTATACAGCCTCCTTCAATAAATTCTTCCTAACTAGTAAAACCCTAGCACCATCCATTTGAGCGCCTTCAGCAGTGCTAGCAAAAGATAACTGCAAATGAAAATCAAAGCACAGAATCATAGAAATTTTTGGGTTGGAAGGGACCTTTGAAGATCATCTCGTTCTAATCCCCCTCACCTGGGCAGGGACACCTTCCACTAGATCAGGATGCTCAGAGCACCATCCAACCTGATCTTGACACTCTCAGGGATGGGGCACCCACAGCCTCTTTGGGCAACCTGTTCTATAGCCTCACCACCTCTAAGCAAAAATTTCTTCCTAATATAGTTCTGACTCAAAGGATGAAGATAACTAGGAATGTTGCATTGTGAAAGCTGTACTGCCATTGCTATGTGATGTCCACAGAAGGCTGATGGACTCACAGACTACCATGGAAACCTCTTCTGAAAGAACTAGGGATGGGGGTACAGGAGCTGGAAGTACATCTGTTATAATTCAGCCTAATATTTTAATCAGTTAAACACTGCTCAGCTCAAGACAGGTCAATATGTCAATGATTCATATGACTTACTGGAAATGAACAAAAATGAATGGAAATCTGGAAGCGTCTTGAAATCTTGCCTTTAAATCAAACACAGTTCTCCACAGGCAAAGCTTACAAAAGGTGCTGAAAAACTGTATAGAATCAGAAAATATTTATCATGGTAGTTCTCAAACTGTACTTACCCAAGCAAGAGTTCAGGTGAGCGGTACCACCTGGTAGCCACGTATTCTGTATAGTTAGCATTGCTTCCTTCAGAGAGATTACGAGCAAAGCCTGTCAGAGAAACAGTGTGAAAGATAAGATCCCATTTTAAAAACAGTATGTGTATCACCACTGATTTTGGCAGTAACAGGTCATGTCTATTTATACAGAAGCAAACTGTTTACAACCCCTGCTGCAGAATGATGTCTCCAACAACTGCTTGCCTATGAAGTGCAAGCTTTTATTGATACAACAGTGAAAGTCAGCATGGCTGCTTTAATGACTCCCTTACTCGTGTACAATCCTCACAAGTCAGTGGGATTTTGCTGTTACTCTGTATGCTATTATGTAATCAAAACAGACTGATAAAAGTCAACTGTCAGTATGCCATGTCAGCTATTAAAATATTACACTAAATTTCACTGAGGTGCTCTTTGCAGAAGAAGATTCCTAACTTTAGAAACATTACACATGCATGTGTACTAGGCTCTTCTGGTCATTAGTCCTAACTACCACACTGTAGCCTAAGACTATAACCACTTTTAAACTGGTCAAAAAAACTACATAGTATTCTCATCTAAGGACACTTCCTCCTGGGCTTGGAAAGGAAAATGGTCATCTCCTCAAAACTATAAAATGCAGGAGTCTAGGAAAGTCAGCAAAACCGTTTATAGCTGCACTTGGCTCACTCCACATGTTTTGCTTCCCAACTGCCTTAACATCACATTCACAACAAGGTTCTTCATGAATTTGGATCAGAAAGCACGTCCAAATTAACTTTTTTATCCACATCATTTTTTAAGAATAAACCAAAAAAAATTAAAATGCATATTTATTTGCAATTGTACTAAAACTTCCCTACTGTCCTGAGGCATAACAATTATGACCACTGGATGAGAGATGAGTGCATATACTGGAAAATCCATTTGTAGGAATAACTTAAACTTTTATTTTCATTCTCTTCCATTCATTTAAAGTCAGCTAGGCACCACAATAATGTTACTGAATTTTTCATGCAGAAGTACTCTCAGACATATGTTGGGACTATTTTCAAAAAGTATCAAGTCTTACTGTTTTCAAATAAATAGTTAAAATTACGTGAGACAGGACAGACAGATCTCAGCAGCAAGATTGCACCTGTTGGCTCCTTAATAAAGCTCAAACTGAGACAAATTTTGGGACTGAAATGCAGAAGCAGCATTTCCAAAATGCTTTCTTATTGGGATGTGGCATTAAAACACAGTTTAAAATGCCCTTCAGTGAAATTGCTATAAGTCTTTCCATTATTGCATGAACAATAAAGAAATAGTAGAAATTCTGAAGTGTTGCAGAAGAATAAGGAATAACTTTATTTCCTGAATCAATAAGTGCTACTTAAATGCAATAGAGGTTTTTCTTTATATGAGTTCCTTTGCAGAAGCTGCCAAAATTGCCTTTCCCATTCAACTATGTCTTGAAAAGTTGTAAATTTAAAAATTAAAAAAAAAAAATTTAGTATTCTGAAAGTGTGAAGCTTAGTGTGAAGAAGCCCAGTTCCACACACGCCTGTGGAATACTAATTTACTATGAGTTGAAGTAAAAATCTGGATGTAGATTATTATTATTATTATTATTATACTAGTGATCATAGAAAACAATTCTCTAAATTTGTTAATGACAGGGGTTACAGCTGCTACTTTTTGCAAGATACCTCTAATTTCAAGTGTTAGTAAACTGAAACACAGGATGAGTATGATAAGAATGGATATTTCAAAGCTGTCTGAACATAAAAATTCATATCTGTTCCCATAAAGTCTAATGAACATTACTGGTGCCGCTGCAGAAAAGCTGGAAAGGGGTTTTTTTGGTTTTGTTTTTTTTTTTTTTACTTCTAACATGGGGATTGAGTGAATTTTGAAATATTACTATATTTAGAACTGCTTAGGCAGCCCCATTTCTGTTTCAAATTATGAGCTATCTGATTAATCTTGGCAGTGGAAAATCTTTCATTCATGTGTTCAAAGAACAGAGGGAAGATAACCAGGAGCTACACTGAAGAAATGGGACAGTCAAAACGTGGGAAACTCCAGACTGAAAGGCAAGGGGGAAGAAAGGAAAAAAGTTGTCACACAATAGAAATAAACAGGTGCTGATGTAATACATGGGCCTGGTAGCACATGAGCTCCTGTGCATCAGAAGAATCAACAGGTCAAAGTTTCATCCTCCTCCCTTCAGGCCAGTCTATCAGAACTTGGTCACAGACAGGAGCTATTATGGCCAGAAACCAGCTACTGTAGCCTGAAAAATCAACCCCCAACTTTACCAGGCCAGGTGCAGCATGGATTTGATGCAACAAGACAGAAAGCAAAGTTATCATCATGGGATCAGTGTCACCTTGATACTGTCAGGTGATGCATTTGATAGATCCAATAATACTCTGACCCTATGACACCATGCAGAAAGATGATGGCTGGAACTGACAGTTCAGGAAAGCATATCTTTCTAAGGGAACAATTATTTTTGGTAATGATGAAGTTTGCTTATTGCTCCTTCTTCCAAATTGTGCTGAGGTATCAGAAATACAGAAATAAGAGAAGGAAGGTAGGGAGATTAGATAAACTCTAAACAGTGAGAAGGAACAGATCAGAAGATGAAGATAGGAGGAGATTTGGGTGAGAGCAACTATGAAAACAATAGCATTTGCAAAGGCATCCCGCTGCAGAAAGTAACAAGCAAAATCTGAATTTTCAGGAAAGGACTTTAAACAACTCAGAACATGGTAGGAGAGATGTCAAGGAGAAAGATGTAAAAAAAAAAAAAAGGAGGAGGTTGTCAGTTTTTTACAGAGAAACAGGGCACATTTAAGTTAGACATAAGGTAAAGCATTGTAATCTTAATGACATGTAACACTAGGGAACCTCTATTATTCAGAATTTTAAGAATATACTAAGCAAACACTTGTCAAGAATGACACAGACATTCCTAATCCTTTCTTTGAGTAGGTGGAAAAACTAGAGAATTTCTTGAGGTCTTTTCCAGTCCCATGCTTCACAATTTCTATGCTTACACACCATACAGAAATTAAGAGGTTGCTAAAACAAGCAATTTTGAGGCCCTGGTGTTGAAACAGCAAACACACTACTCAGAAAACCGAATTATTTCCAACAGTCGGATGCATCTGCTGCAATAGGCACTTTGTAATGTTCTCTTTTTCCACTTCTATTGGCAGAAATGACACCCACGCAACATGTGTCCAGGCAAGCACAACAACCAATCTCAATTTTACTTAGCACGCTATGTACAGAACACATGGCATAAGGATTATGAAGAATTATCTCATTAAAAATTTATGAATTTTTCTGTTCAAACTGGTTTTGTCCACTGGGTTATTGGAAATGGATGCATTATCCTTTACTTTGTATTTGTAATCACATGAGGAACATGACGTTGTATGTGGCAGGTACCCAGTTCCAAAACATGAATTAAGGTAGTCAGACAATGTATGTTAAATCATGCTACAAGGCAAATTCTTTTATCCTAATCTCTGCACGTTCAGGAAACACTTGTGGTTAACACCATTCTGATGTGTATTTTACAGTAATAGCTTAAGCTACTAGCAATTATGTCAATTAGAAATAACACTAAAAATTTAAAACTGATTCCATCTTACAAGGGTTGCTCAGAATTTTAAATTCAACTAAAACTGAAAGGCCAATTAAAATTAAAACTAACCCACATGAACATTAAGAACCATGGCAATACCCATAACTGTGCCTTCCTTGACATTATGCTGATCACTCTGAGTAAGTACACAGTGATTGCACATCTTTTCCAGCATCAGAAAGAGAGCGTGGCTGCAGCACACAGCATGAGCAAGCCAACAGACCACACAGAACACTGCTGGCAGAATTCACATCATCTCTATCCTGTGCAAAAAATGATGTCCAAAACACCACCATGCCATTTGTCTGCCTTTTTATTTTCCTGCAATTCTGCTGCACTGAGGTTGTTGACACAAGTTCACATGCAAAGATCTGTTGGCTGATGTCATGTGACAACTCTAATGGCATTACTTTCAAGCAGGGGACATCCCTCACCCAAAAAATAGGAGGGAGGGAGGGCCAGGAAAGGATGTGCACAGCTCCCATGAGGACCCACTCATGCTCCATGCTCCCACTGATTCTCACATGCTCCCAGGAACTGGCTTTTCCTGCTTGTAGTGACACTAGCCCAGACTGGGGCATGAACTGTGCAGGGACAGGTGCTGCCTGTGTTGGTTTTTCAGCTCTGCACAGGGCAGTGGGTTGGTCCCTCAGTGGGGTTTGCCTGGCAGGGCCTGATAATCAGTGTAAATGGAGGGAGGGCAACCACAGCAGGGCAGACAGAAGGCCTGTGGGTGCCAAAAAAGCAAAGGCAACAAGGGCATCACCCAAGAGTATCCTGATGTTCTGTCAGAGCTGTGACCTTACACTGCAGAATAAATTGCACTGAATTCAAAGAACTTATATGGACCAAATATTCTAAGATTTTTCCTAGAACAGTTGTTTCTGAATGTTTAAGCAAAAATGCCTTAAGGATTAAAATAAATAAGCAGCATTACAAATGACAAACACCTTTCTTTTCTTCCTTAAAAACTATTCTGATTTATTTTGTTAGCAGTTCTTTTCATTCAAAATTGGAGAGGTTTGAAATGACAGCTTTCCAACTGTTCTTACTGAAAAGTGCCCTTGGGGTAACACTATGGAATTGGCTTTTATTTATCAAGCCAAACTGTAAAGCTTTTCAGAGGGAACAATATTTTATTCTGTGTTTATGTAGCGTATAGAATAAAAATACAGATTGTTGGAACGTTCTGTCCTGTTGTCTATCTGGATTACTGACATGGGCAAAGTTTGCCCTGTACTTGGGTGATGATTCTTCAAAGCCTTAAAGCTGACATTAAATAGGCATTGGTAGGTCAGGAAACATCAGACTCAGGAAACATCAGACTTAACCTAACACGTACAGCTCTGACTCTGACCTCCAGTCATTCAGTCATTAATCACAGGTGGGCATGTGATTCCTTAATTAACATAACAAAAAAGTTTGTTACCTTAATGAAGGAATATATACTTTTATATATATTCCTCAACTACAGGAATATATATAAAAGTATATATTCCTTCATTATATAATTCCTATTCCTATAGGACCTGTAACTACACACATAACATTACACAAAAGCCAATGGTTCAAAAAACACATAAAAAGTATAAGTTTACTTGTACTAAACAAGCAGTAATTATTTTTTCTTTTAATACACAAGCCAGATAAACCTATAGTTTTGCCAGCCTCCTAATCAGCTCATCCTCTATGCTCTTCTCAGCTGAGTCTCAGCAACATCAAAAGCAGAAACCTTGTCTAATATAGGAAGAGAGAAATGCAGTGTTTCTATAGACATGTTAACACAGGTATTTCACAGGGTATGCAAATTAAGACCAGAAATCTTTCAAATTAAAACACTAGCCCCACCCTCGATGCAGCAATCCACTCTGACTGCTAGAAGACTTTCAAACAGTACATACTGTAGAACTTTTACAAAATAAGGCAAAGCTGTGCTGCAAGAGATTTTCTTTAAAAATATAAGCAGCAGCTATCTTCCAAACTTACCAAAGTCACACAACTTCAGAACATCATTGTGGCTTATTAAGAGATTCTCTGGCTTGATATCTGAGAGTGGGTAAAAAAAAAAAAAAGAAGCTGTTAACTTCTCTTAATTTTGGACTTTGTCAACAAATATTATTTCATTATAACTTATTTAGAGATATTCATGCAATCATAAATGAAGCATTACAAGAGCAACTGCTGAAACAGCTTCCAGCAATTCAGTTTGTGAACAGGCAGAATTAATTTTCCGCCTTTTGAATTCTTTTAAAGTGTTTCCCAACAAAATATGGAAAGATAAAATGTGCTTACAGATATTCCTGGGCAGAAAACCAATCTCCATATGTCATATTGAAAAATAAAAGAAAGGACTGATATTCAATTACCCAGTTAAACAAAATATTAAATACGTTGTGCTCAAAATTTTCAGTTTTAATGACCATTTGATCACCTCTTGTAATTTGTTTAGAAAAAATGTCTTGCCCAGTTTTAAGTCCTCTTTTCATTCCTATATTATACACATGGTACATTTTCCAAATTACATTTTGAAAATATTTTCAGAATCATGCTGATCTTAAATATAAAAAGCACACTATATGAGAATCTTATCTTATTGGAAATATTAACTAAAAATATTAATCTTGCAATGTCACAAAGCAAAATACAATTTTATTGAATTGGGATAAAACACATAAAACTGGATCATACATCAAGATATGTATTTTATGTGCTTGAAGCTTCAGAAGAAAGTAAATATACAGAGCTGAAACTCAAGGGAGCTGGGAGGAACTGCCTTAAGAAATAAAACATGGGGGACCAAATTTTAAGTTTTAGGTTATTTTTCTTCTAATATTGTATTATCAGATTCTAAAGTGAAATGACTGAGCACCATGAAATGTTTTAAAAAAATCCCTTTTCTTAGACAATGTCTCTTCCTGCAGTTACAGTTTGCTGTGCTTATCACTTCCCAAACACAGTGGACAGCAAACTTTTTCTGTAGATAAATTTCATTTTAAAACAATCTGGATGTAAGATCCAGCCAAATTTACTTTTTTTTGCTGTTGATATAAAACAATTGCTTATATTTTTTTTTAAAATGCAAATTACTTCAAGCTGTAACATGTTTCCCTTTAGAAAGGCCCTTACTCCATGTGGAGAAGTACACACTCACCTCTATGAACAATATCATTCTTATGGCACCAATGAATTGCTTTAATTAGCTGGTAGATGTAGCTTTTCACTTTTTCTGGTGGAACTCCATTTGGCATTTCTTCTAGCAATTCAAGCATATTCTAAATGTTGAAAAGACACATTATTTAAAAGAGCTATAGTCTAGCTGCTGGAAGGTAACATGCCTTCAGCCTTTTGAAGCAACATATTTGAACTAGAGAGCTCAGCTATGGAAAATCAGTAGTTTAACATTGGGGGAGTGAATTTTAATCATAAGCATTCTCCTAGCAGTTTTCATTCCGGAGAAAACACTTTGAAGACAATAATACTAAAAGGTGAACCATAAGTCCTTAAAAGACTGTCATCAAACCACTTTCCCTAAAACACCCAAAAAGTCATTTTGTTACAAAACATTGCTTAAACAGAAACACCAGGTCAGGTGTGTGGCCATCCAAAAAGTTTAGGAAATCAAAGCATTCTGTAAACATTCAACAATGCTTTAACATGCTGTTCTCTTCATCAAGTCAGTTCTGCCACTTTGACACCGCAGGGCCACAATGAATCACCAACTGTATCTGTATATGGATTAGTATAAAACAACACAAGCCTCTTAGTGCACATGAAGTAACAGATATAAAAAATGCCTCACAGGGGCATAAATAGAAACCTAGGGAGTATCCTATAGCTACAGATCAGCTATAGTGATCTTGGACATCTTGGCCCTACAGCAACTACACTACAGCAATCATGGCATTACATATCAACTATTTTGTGGATATAAATAGGAAAGAAAATAAACTTACTGTTTATACTAGTACATTTCCTCTTTGAAAAAGAACACTCAGATTCTCATTATGTTAGCAAATGTTTCTAATTTTGCACAATTAGAAGTACAATGAAGTTTGTATGCTGATTTCTGAAATAATAATGGGAAGCAGCTGCCCACTTGATGAGAGAAAAAAAGAATCTTATTTACTAAATACCAAAATAGGAGTGTTTTGGCTAAACAACTCATTTAATGTTGGATTTGAACATTTGTAGATCTTTCATTAAAAGTAAATTTACCTTGTCTTTGACAAACATTTTCTTTAGCTGCAATTTTTAGGATGTTGCTCTTGAAAGATGTTTTAATGAACAGTATAGATTTTGGTGATATTTGAAAACCTTTCTAAGTTTTGCAGTTTGGAGCAAACACTGTAATTTATGTGCTTGAGTGTAAGTTTTCTTACAAACACACTTCAGATCTGAGGAATTTTCTATTAAGAAACCATATTGATTTTAGTTAGATTCTTGTCCACACAGAAGGCTGTGGATCTGGATAAGTCAGTCAAGAAGTTAGAGTTACAAATACAAAACAAAATAATAGCATCAACACAGGAAGACATAATCCTATATGAAGACATTAACTAAGGGGATGATGAATAAAGGAGATTAGACTAAATGTGAATTTAAGTAATCTGGATTTTCAATATTGCAGAGTTAACATTCCCCAAAGGACACAAAGTGCTCATTACCAGTTAGACAAAAAATTATTCTATTCCACCACATTTTATTTAATTCTTTCTACTCTCCCCTCATCCAAAGAATATAGAAACATCCTAGTCTTCAAAGAAACTATGGGTGACACTATTTAAGATATTTGAAAATGAGAAATGTTCATTTATTTCAAAGTTTAACTGAAAAGAAAGGCGAACATTAATACAAAAATGACATTACATACAAACAATACATGATGCCTACCTTTGTCACAAAGCTCCTTTACTTTGATGCAAATAACGTTAGATATTGCAGCCTGGTGTTTTTACCAATATTAACCAGTTTTTAAATATACACCCCTTATCAGATCAATTAAGTATCTTTTACTTATGCTCCTCTTTCAACCCACTTCTCCAGACAGCTTAGGCAAGTCAACTATAACAGAAAATTAAATGTATGTTCTATGTTGGTGTGTGATCAAAGACATTTCATGTATCTGGAACAATTACAAGGAACGCAGGTGAAACAAGTCAAGTTTTGAATGTTACATCCAAGAAAGATCCACCACATTAGAAGCTGCTGATCTGCTGGTGAAAACCAAAACTGATTTCTGCCAATTTGTGGGTTAATATAGGTCACCTCACATTATGTAGTCAAGCTATACAACAAAATAAGTTGTCAACTTGGTGCAAAGGAGACAGCATTTAGGGTGAGAAATTTTTAGATGAGAGAAAATTAACTGCAGAGGACTAGCACTCAGCTAGACTGCAACACCACACTGGTAGGAAATTAAATGAAAATTTCAGTGAAAAGAACAGTGTCTCATGAAGGCTATAGACATATTTAAACCTGCATTTTATTTTATTCTATGTATCTCAAAACCATCTAACTGTTTCCACAAAGAAATGCTAAATAGTTAGAATTCAGAGGGAAGGTCTACCTTCTTCAGGAAGGTTGCAAAAATGACAAAAGACCAATCTGTTCTAGGTTGTTTCTGCCTGGAAACAGATCAGGATGCTTGGCAGTAGTAGGCCAATCTAAGGAAATTTTGGAATAGTTTCAAAATGAGGTCAGGATTGGAGTTAATGACAGTGGTCTTTGCCAAATCCCTCTAAGCAACTATTGATAGTGGCCTTGTTACAGAAATACACAAACAAATCCTATTTTTAACAGGGAAGGGTGGAGAAAGTAGAAAGAGATTCCAAGGTCAAAAGTGTATGATCTTGTATTGAAAGACTATGTCAAGACTCATTACACAACATAACACAAGACAGTTATCCAGCTTTACAATTAAACTGGATAAAAGAGTTCAGATGGAAATTTTTCTTCAAATGTATTCCAGTCTGCATAATTTTTAACATGTTGGTGTTCACACATGGAAGAAATTTAAAAAAAACCCAAACCAACACATGACATAAAAACAACAGTACTAAGTGTTTCTGTCTCACAACAGATAATTAATTTCAACTTGTATTAAAGTTTCTGCTGCTTCTCTTTAGAGATTAGGATAGCTTAATTTTTAAAAATAAAAGCAATTTTAAAGACATTTTCAGTAAGCTGATGATTTAACTGTGGCAAGGATACTACAAACTCAACTCACTTTTTCCACATATTCAAAAACTAAGTATAATTTTCCTCTTCTTCTGAAGGCTTCCTTCAGCTCCACGATGTTCTCTTGTTTCAAAGTGCGAAGCATTTTAAGTTCTCGTAAAGTGGTTTCTTTGACTTCTTCATTTTCTAGAGTGTAAAGTAAAAGTGACAGAGTGAGCTGATTAAAAAACAAAACAAACTCTCCAAGTACAAAGTGTTATAGAGGTTTATTTTGAACCCCTGATTAAATTCTCTGGTTTTAGGCATTACAGAGGAAAAAAAAAAAAAAAAAAGCTTATTTTCCAGTGTGGACTCTTTGTTGTCTGCATAGTTCTGCACTGGAAGAGAGCTCAATGATGACTGTGCTTATTATACAATACTCACAGATTTCCCATCACTACCATAAAGGTTTTCTGTGGCAGAGATAGTCACAGGAAACAAACTGTTTGCATTTCTATCTTTTTTTATTATGAAGGGAACCAATATGCTTCAAAAAACATTCATGTGTGTGTACATGCTCTACCCCACAAATACACATCACACACATAAACCACCAGGAAGGCTGTCCTCAGCAGAAACACTGGAATGCAAAGCTCATCTTCGAACAACACCACACAAAACAAAGCATTTGATTCTGTAATAATTTTATTTTCCAAAAGCCATGACATATTTTAAGACTGAAGCACAGATTTTTAAGTCCTGTAGGTTCCCCACATGGCTTTCAAAAGAAATTCAACAATGTCAGACTAATGTAGCAGCCACAGAAGGCAGTAGAATAAGTATTGATGCAACAGTCTTGAATCTAATTCAGAGGAGTCAAGAAATTTAACTGTTTTGTCAATTTAATTTAATTTCAATTTAACTGATTTGACAATTGAATTGTCTGAAAGGTGTTCAAGAAAGGAGGAGTGCTTCACTAATGTTTCATACACTGCTTATCATTAAGGGGCCCTGAACTAAGTAGGTTCTAAAGGAAACTAGAAATTTGTGAAGTAAAACTGACTATATTAGGGTTTATTTTTCATTTAGTAAAATCATATTGATTAAATCAGTAAATTTGCTCATGCACATACAAAACCAGCATACTTAATCTCCTAGAACTGTTATCCACAACAGAGTTACTAAATATATTTGCATAAATTCAAAGCTAAATCACATTTGCAGGTCATGTACCACAAAGACAGTTAAGAGAGAGGAAGAAGAAACAAGGAAGAGAAATTGTTTTTCCAAGGCAAAAGGAAAGAAGATGTTTGCAATGGAGAGCGAATAACACTGGTCATGCAAACGCACTAATCAACATCAGAAGAGAGGGGAAAATTTAAAAACTGAAGTGCAGCAGGAGGGAAAAGGAAAACAAAATACTATAATCACAAATGTTTTGATTAAAAATATATAATTTAGAGTAATCTAAATCTTTTCATTTTAAAACTGAGTGCTTGATATTGGCTTGCATCAGCCTGATTGCATAATCTCATCTAAAACAAGACAGTCACTTTCCAGCACATTTAGTATTCATATGTCAAACAACGGCAAAAATTCAGTGAAACAAAAATGTCAATAGAAACAATTACAGAATATTCAAACTTCTAATGAACTACCATATTAACAAGACAGATGTGAAATGGGCTGAATCAAATCCATCAAAAGAGCTTCTGTCATATTTCCAGAAACTCGTAAACAACTAGCTACAAATCTGAAAAGCAGTCATCAGTCATGTAAACTGATATTATGTAATACCCTTGGAAAGCCAGACCTAATGGCAATGTTGTATTTTTTGTTTCCATTAGACAAGATAATACAATAATCCTGTTTAGGGTTTAGTACTAAGATTTACTTCCTAGGATCTGTACTGAATTGCCACAGTGAGTTCCAAAAAGCAATTCTGAGATACTCTCATGAACCGGTCAAAATGGTCACAATTAAACTATCTTCTACATCCTTTACAGGGATTTAAAACAGATTTCTGAACAGCAGAGCTAAAACATTTATCAAATATACTCTTCAAGGATCTGGGAAAATGACATGCCAAGCAGAGATTGCACAGTGCAAAACAAAATGCAAATCAGACTTTGCTGTGTCTGACTGACTCTGAAAAATACAGCCCTTGTAACCAACACCACCTTCATGGCCACCAGCAATCCTGTAGGATAGCAAAAAAGAAAGTTTGCTAAAATAAAGTGACTCCTGTTTCTTTAAATAAGATTGCTAACTTTTGGCCAAAGTCTCAGCACGTGGCAAACCACATCAGCATCGCATGACACCAGGATGGCTCCTCTCACACTTGATACTTCTCCTTCTGTTTGGGCAGAGCTTTGGGGCTCACAGCTGACTTATGATGCACAGAAGGTACACGCAGTTGCTCTCATGGTCCATTGCCAGTGTTGCCTATGACAGGATACAGTGATTCCCTGTCCTCCAACAAGTCTCTGGATCAGAGAGACTCCGGGTCCGTGTCTTGTACAGTTCTTTGGGTTTTTTACTCTTGGGTGAGGAATGTGTGTGTGGAGCACTCAGAGCAATTCCTATGTGTCCTGCCTTCTGCCACCCTCTTTGCCTGCAAGACTTATCCTTGCAGAAGTTGGCTCTTCCTCCCTCTCAGCAAACTCAGCAATGCTGGAGAGTACACAGGGTCTGCTGTGAAGGGGCAAAGAGCAAGTTTCCTGAGGAGACTGAAGCCCACTGAAGTGAGGACAGAGCTGCTGCCTCACCACCCAGCTCCCTCCACGGATCCCTGAGAGCTCCCAGATTTATTTTCTTGTAACTGAATTTCTAAACAACTTCTTTCAGTTTCCTCCATTTATAATTTCAAGTTGCCCTGACATTTAGATCCCCTCTCACAGATGAAGGGTGATTAAGGACTCTGCAAGTCACTATTACAAGAGGACGTTTTACATTTTCTGGTCACATCCAATCTCCAAATGGTAGATCTTACTACCATGTAGAGCACCACAATCTCATCCATATCAAGACAGATGCATCAAGAAAGAAAGGTAGTACCCTAACTACAGTGCATTATGCAGTCTGCAGGAAGGTATGAAAGATCAAGTGCCGTGAATATTTACAGAGCTAATAAATCATTGTCTTTTTAAAAGACAATCTTCTCTATCTTTGAAAGAATCATATCTTGCTATATGAGACTTCTCATTTTAACTGGATAGATATTAACAACATAGTTACTGACACTAAAGATCATGCAGCAAAAAAGATTACCTTCACTGTCTTTGAATTTCTTGATAGCCACAATTTCATGTGTCTCCTGTAAAATAAAAGCAAAGAAATGGAAATGAGCAAGATTTGTCATGCTTTTACTCTTGCTTTTTTTTTTCCCCTTGAGCATGAGAGGAAGAAAAGAAGAAGCATCCAAAAGAAACTTCACAATGCAAAAAAATTAATTGAAAATCTGGTAAATACCTCAGCGATCAGGCTAAGTGCAATACAAGCCTACAAGCAGCAATATGTCCAGTACAAAACCAGTAGAGTTAAATACCAAAAGTTCATATTTAAACACTCCGTAATATATACAAATATATACGTATATATGTATATATTTGTATATATAAAAATATATACAGTGAAATTTTCAGAAGTGTTTTTCCTGTGACTCTTGTTTCTTAATTATTCTGAAGCTCTAGCAATCTTTTATCTACCCACAGTACAAATATGGGTGCTTATCTTCATGAGGTGAACTGAAAATATTGTGCCAGTATGTTTCTAACGCTTATAGTTAGACCTGTGATTTTTGGCTGCCAAAAGTTATTGGGCTTCAAAGTTCAAACATCCACAAAGAACACAGTATTAGGAAAGTAGGTTTTTCTGTGCCTCCTTTTAAAAATTTTGTCACCTTAAGGGAAACATATCCAAAACAGGAATCAGAAATTGCATGTGGCAGAGTTCAACCTTGTTTACTGTACAGTCATGATAACTTCCTAATGTCCACCTGCCTTTGCATTCTTCTAGCATTCTCTACCCACCAAATCATAGGTCACATTTTTTTCTTAAGTTTCTCTCTTGTTGTATGAGCAGGACTGCATTTAGCACATGGACAAAACATAGCCAACAAATATAGCCTAATCCAGGTCTGTTCATACAATGATGCAGCAACTGAACCTTAACAAGAGGACAAAGTGGAGGAAGCCTTAAAGTCACGGGGTGAGGGCTTGTGAGCAGACAGCAATCTCCCACTATTAATAACATTCAAAGGCCAGATTGGATATAAAAATGAAACCATTCTGGAATACCTGAAGACATGCATAACCAATTATTGAGTAACACAAGCATTTACTCCATTTCTCATTTCAAATCATTGTAATACATGAACCTGTAAAGTACCTGATCCCAATTAAAATAAGCACCTGGAAAGAATGGTTTGAAATAAACTGAACAACCTATTTTACTAATTATATTTCTACTTCTGAGTTATAGTATTGTTATATTTATTAATTCTAATTCTAGTAATGATAGTAATAGTTACTAGGACATTAAGGAACATTAAGAGGGTGAGAAAATATAGTTAATTTGGTGCTCTGGTTAATTAAGCCACCAAAAGATTTTTCAGAAAAGGAACACTGTAATTGCCCTTAAAAGCCTCTGCTGACTGTAATATGCATATGTTTAGACAGCATGCATATCACTTTGCAGACAAACCAAATTTATCCATCAGTATTACATGCCTATTTCACATGAGGTAAAAGAAAAATTTCTAGATGTTTCAGCTACCACAAAAAGGCTGTGTTTTTACTCTCAAAGTAATAGCTAAGTACACTGAAAGAAATATAGGAGTTGAAACATGTATCCTCACACAGACAGCAATTCTGATTCATTCAAGGAAACTAGTCCATGCAGCTTCTTTGTCATATCCTGATGTTTACAGTGCATGTGATTACTCTGGAAATTAAGTTTTAAAAAGCTCTTGGGTAAAGGTCTTTCAAAGACTTGGGTAAGATATGCTATCAAATATCCTGGAGGATTCTGACTATTTACAGTTCTTAAAGCACAAGTGGTTCTAGGAATAACAGGAACAGAAAAACTTCAGGAACCCACTTAGGGATGAAGAAGTTACCTGGACAGTTCAAAAGAATATAACATTTAAGAAATTTTCATTTAAAAAGCTTTTTCACTTGTATTATTTAATTAAACAAATGAAGCGATCATTAATGTTGTCATAACCGATTAAGAAGTTATACATGACACATTCCCTATCTTTGGAAAAAAGCCAACAAATAATATTTAAATAACCTGAAGTGAAACAACAGCAGAATAAGACTAGAATATAGGTGCTTTAAGGAGCTGCCCTAGCAACATAATGTTCCATCTTAGCAAGGAACTTAAAGTTTCTTGGAGAATCTCATCCAATGTGAAAGATATTCTCTAGGAATGCACTACTGGTGAAGCAGTCAAGGCAAGGCTAAAATGGATACAAGGACATTGAAGATTACTATTCAGAGATTTTTAAATACATTGCACCTGCTTCGGAAAAAGTCTGTAGCTTCCCTGTGATGCAGAACACCTCCAAAAGAGCTGGGGTGCTCCATCTGACAGAACAGAAAATTGCAGCCAAGTGCACATTTCTCAGTTCTTGCTCACATAGTCTAAAACAACAACAAGGTTTATACGAAGTGACATAAAAAATGAGAGCCCCTCACAATTTTAAACTAGTTTTAAATGAAAGAACCCATCTGAAATGCCCTGCTCCTCTATTTCCATTACCCCTAATAATTTTGAAACAGATGTCTGGTTTTCACCAAATTTTAAAAAGAAATGCAAGTTATAAAAAGAGGAAAGTTCAAAAATAATTGTCTCAAATTTGTCATCTGTATACAGAATATCCTTCCTTGGGGGAAGGAAGAAGTAAGAACTCAGTCTCCTGTACCCTGTCATGATGTTGCAGGTCAGCAGCATATGTAGACTGTGCAATGCAATCAGCCACTGTACATAATTTTCATTAACATAAACTAATACAGAATTGAAAACATAGAATAAATTTTGTATATGAATGAATGCAGCAGGCATATGATAGTGGTGGTAAAAATACACTTCCTGGATCAGGAGAGACATGCTGGTCAGATGCTGGCCAAACCTGAAGTTTCAAACAAGTATTGACAGGCACTTGGTGCAAAGCAAAGAGACACCACATTGCTGAGCCCTGAGAAGATGGACAGAACAGAAGATACAAAGAAAAGCAGAGCTTTGGGGAATGGAGAAATTAAATAGTGGTAATTCAGACTTCTGGGCAAATCTGAAAGCTTCTTTACAGATTGAATTTGGACTTTGTTACTTGAATATCTACTTAAAAGATTTTGGAGGTCTGAGCACTTTTGTAGATCTGGTTTTCTGCTCTTCAAAAACAGGCTAAATTGGAATTCTCCAAAATAGAATTGTCATTCACTAAAATCTATTTTTTTGCATTTCAAGGGGTGTTTTTTCAAGACTGTACTATGACACACAACAGTACTGAAAACAATGTTCAGTTTGATTGTGGAAACCTACTTATATAATAGCTCAGTATCAAATTCTAGCATGAAAATTGTCATTGACAATTAAAAGTATCACCTAGGTAGATAAGCTGCAACTAGTTGATTCAGTGTTTGACTTCAGTGAGTGTCAAAGAAAGAAAAACTCACATAATCCCTTCTGATCTCTACTACTTACTACTACCAGCTTATATCATGAAGTAGGAAAATTTGAGTTTGCTTAGCTGTAATTTTGCCTCACTCAGCTACATTTCTTACTAAGCACCTCATTACCATGTTCTAATAAAAAATTATGGTCTCAATATTTGACTTCGCAACAACAGCAAACACAGAAGTCAAATCTCAGTGCTGGCATTATCTCTGATTATTGAGCATGTATATTATAAACATTCTATGTTATAAAACTATAGGAAGAATACCATTTTACAATTAAACATACAACAACAGAGGAATATTTCTGAAAAGACTTTGTGTAAAAGTCAAGGATGTACAGAAACTGGTTGTTTAGACTACATGACTACACGTGTCTAAATTGAGGCAAAATATGTCTCTTCACGTAGAAACCTCCAAATATCTTTTAATAAGGCTAAGAGAAAAATGTTCTTTTGTGTTTCCTTCACATATAAATACAGTGACAGAAAGGAGGAAGGAGATATCTGTTCATGGGAAAAGGGTACCTCCAGCCCTGGAGAGATGAATGACTTCATGTTAGGGCTCAGCCCTTTCCCTATACTTCAAAATATGTGTGGGAATTGCCTCTGGAGGAAACACTTGCTTTACTGTCTGCCCATTTAACCACAGATGAGAGTATGGCTATGAGAGCTGAGTATTTTCATTGCTGTACTCCTTGCCACCCACAAGTTTCTCTCTGGTGTTTCCTCACAAGATTGTCATAGCTGGTGTTTCCTGTCACCACTTTCAAACTAGAAGAGTTCCTAATTCAAAACCATTTAATTTTATCTTATTTAAAGGACAGAGGTCCCCTATTTTTCCACTGTCTACAAAATTTGTATGACAGAAGTCACTTTTATTATATGCAATTATATATCGCACAAGACACAAGTATGAGGACAGCATAGTACCGTATCTTTGTTGTTTTCTTGAAAGATCCTTGATGGGAGTACTCAAGGAAAAACATGCTGCTTAGAATAAATCAAGATCTTAGAACGACAACCATTATTGTCTGGAAAGATAAAGCATATTCTATTCTTGAAAATGTCATGTTACAAAAAAAAAAAAAAAAACCAACAAACCTCTTTAAATATTTGTCCCTATTTGATTTCAAAGATTTCTGTTAGGACTTTTCTTCCTTTATCTTTTGCGCATCATGGAAAGTATGAGACAAAGCACAGGTACACAACAAGATTTTTGAAAAACAGATAAGATTCCGACCTTCTGAAAACTACATCCTTCACCTGTAATTTTACTGCCTCACCCTATACGAGTACAAGAATTTCTCAAGCATGGAATTTTTAAGCAACTGCAAGAAGGAATGTTTATAAATATCAACAAATGTGAACAGAGATAGCAGTAGTCAACATTGAGCACATCCCATGAACAAGCAGCATATTGCTGCCTTTACTCAGGTGGTGCAGCTCAAGCACTATTTAGTACATCACATCAGGGTTTTACACTGATATATTAAGTGAAACAAAATATGATATGGCATGTTCTGTGATTGGCTCATCATTTTCATCTGTACAAATATGAGGCTGTTTAGGCCCAAACTCAATTTCTGTTAGAAAAAGTTAAATCAATTGCATTCTCTACTCACAGAGAACAATTACGTGTCATAAAAATTATCTAGAAGTGAGCAATAACCTGGTTTGATCCTCACCAATCTATTATTACATTTATACAATTTAGTTAGTCACAACAAATACGCACATTTTTTAAAAAAAATCAACAAAATTCAGCCAAACATATCCAATGGCTAATGTCCTTTCAGAACAAAGTATTAGTTTTATTTTGACTTGCATAAACATTAAAATGTTCTACAACATTAAAATATTTAGAACAGATTTTTCAGTAATCATGATTCTAGCAAAATCACAGAACATTAAGCAGTCAGCAGTAAGGCAACAAAAGCCCAGAAAACCATTACAAGATGACAAAGCATTTTTCATGAGCTGCTTAAAATGACGCTTAAAAACAGAAAACAACCCAACCAAATAACTTTTCAAATTTACTCTTAAAACAAAAACTAAAATATTAGCATTTTGGTCAGATCAATGTATCATAAATGTGACATCTTTAATTCCCAAAGTTTTTAAACTAAGCCAAGCAATGCACATTCTGAGAGGTCACAGGCATCGTTACCTGCAATTGCGTCAGGTCCTTAAGTCATTGCCCAGACACTGTTGTGACTCCATTTCCATTCTGCCTTAAACCCCTACTGCCTTTCAACACCACTAAGGCAAGAACACAGCTTCCTGTGGTCTCAACACTTCTGATATTACATGCTGGCAATTTTATTGGCAATTACAATTCAAAATCTAGTGGAATACCTTAAAGTATTCTCGATAGAGAGATGTGCAAGATGATGTAATTTGACAATATGACGTGCAACTCACAGCATACTGGGTCCTCTTCTACAGCTAAAAAACTTAGAATTTTCCTCAAGAGATGCTTCACTGTTTCAACCTCGTATTTCTTCAGAAAACTGCAATTCTTCTGTTTATCAGCTAAAACCCCCACACTTGGTTTATCTAAGCAATATAACTCTTAGCATAGAAGAACTTTCAGGAAATTACCTCCTAATCTAGAAGTCCTCTTTATTTTTAGGAAAAGAGAGAGTCTTTGGATGACAGAATAGAATGTCTGAGTTATCACAATGCCTTTATTTACTAGAAAATTGCTTAGAATTTTTCCAACACATATATGTGAGAGTTTACTTGAGAAGAAGCACCTAGAGTGAATCACCACAAATCAATTTTTTATCTCTTGAAAGCAGAATGTTATTTACTAACCATCTAAGTGCAGGGGAAGACTCCTAACAGAACAAAGAGTTCTATATTTGATATGCCATTTTAGGGAAGATGGTCACACTGTCTCCTGAGGACGAACAAGAGGACTAGGGAAAGCTTAAACCACTCTAAAGGATTTTCAAGGGGAACAGCCATATAAGCTCAGATATTCCACTGGAGAAAGAAGCACAAGAAAAGGCCAAAACCTGGAGCTACAAGTATTACAGGAAATTACCTGTAAGTGCAGGTAATGAGTGGAAGAGACTATTTTAAAAAAATGAAAGATTGAAATAGTTTCTCTGATTTCTTTATCTATGTTCTTCAGAAACACTTGCAATAACTTTAATCAAGTGTAGTATAAGGGAGTCATAAACAGCAGGCATTTCTCATCCAATTATCAGATGAATGCATAAGCCAGAGTGTCCCATCTGTGTCCATGGACTCCCAGATTGGGGCTCCAGCCCCAGTGGCAGGCTCCAGTGACAATGATGCTGATGCCAGGGCCTCTCCAGACTGCAGGGCATTTACAGGCTCACAGCACAGTTGGGGCTGGAAGGCACTTCTGCTGATTTTGAAGGTCCCCATTTCTAGGGATATACTGAATAACCTTCAAGGAGTTCAAAAACCACCAGGATGAGATTTGGAGCAATGTGCCGTAGCTGATTCTGCTTTGAGCAGTTGTGAAGAAGCACATCTGAACCCTAAGGAGTGCACTACAAAGTATGCATTTTACACTCTTCAAGAACTTGCAGTCTACTAATTTGTAAATACTACCCTGAAAAGAAGACTTGAAAGGAAGTGAACCCACTCAGTATTTTCTACTGACTCTTGGGCTGATGATAGTGGTTAGCATCAGAATTTTCATTGTTCCAAGTGGATTTTTCATATTTATTCACAATTTTCTCCAAGCAAGAAGTAAGTATGCATCTCCAAAGAATGTGTACAATAATGTAATGAAAAGGATCTGGAATAAAAAAAAGGTTTAAACACTATAAATGTAGCTATTCTATCTTTTCATTATAAAGTCATACTATTGTAGCAATTTTTAAAATAATCTGTGTTTCATTTTGTTCTGTTGTAGCACTAATCCATATAATTTTACAATTTCACAGTATTGTTTAATTCAAAGCATGGATGTAAAACAGAAACCAAATTCAGTAAGTGCCTATAAAATTCTTCCAAAGCTGAAATGTCAGTGATAGTAATTTCAGTTTCAAACCTCAGTCTTCTTCCAATTCTAATTGTTTGGGGTTTGTTTTTGCTTTTTTTGGTTTTTTCTTTTTTTTTTTTTTTTTTTTTTTTTGTCTTTAAACACTGGAA